>CP025654.1:1545613-1673268 GCA_003576665.1 Ipomoea trifida
TTTTTGAAGTCATTTTAGACACTTCACCACAATAAAAAGACACTCACTTCAAAGGATGGCCGAATAGGTGGACACGATTTTCCTACTAAAAGGTCATAAATTCAATTATTGCTAACGCCGCCATGGTCAAGCCCAACGGACAAGGTCTTTCTAGTACAATTTATCTCTCCTGTGTGATTTGCAAACTATTACACATAAACAAATTTATCGCGTACACACTCTTAATTAGGTAGTGGTTGTAGGGTCTTATCATCCACCCCCCCCCCCCCACACACACACACAAAAAGACACCCTCATATCGGGTGACCAAGAAAAGTAGTAAAAATAGGCGATTTTTAATTGTGTGTGCCTCCAGTATTTATAAAGTCATGATTTTGTATTTATTATCAATAAATTATACTCCGTATATGTTATGAAAAATAAGACTATTTCTAATAGCTACTTATAAATCAACTGACTTATTATGAGTTATCGATCAAATCTTTTTTTTTTTTTTTTTTTTTTTGTTTTGTTTTGTAGTAAGTTTTATTAAATGATTGAAAAATGGGTTAATTGCAGTTGACTTGATATAAGGTGATTTTGTATATATCCTTAAGATACCAAATTATTTGTCTTAGTTACATTACGCAATCAATACATTATATAGGACAATTCCCATCCAATCTATCTATATATAATAACATTATCCTCCTTCTAAAGTTTCCCGCCCAAAGTTAGTGGCATTTTGGTAAATATATTATTTAATTTATTTATTAATTAATTTATTTCTTAATCTATTAATTATTAATTTATTATGGTTAAATGTTGGTGATTGAATAATTGATTTATTAATTAATTAAAATGTTAAAAAGGTAATATAATATGGTAATATTAATTGGTGATTGAATAATTGAAGATATAATTGGTGTGATATATTTGGTGATATATATGTAATAGTATAAATACAATGAATATGTGATATTAATAAATACAATAATAATTATAAATGTTATTAATAATTTTTTAATAACATAACATAATTATATATGTGATTATATATGTGATTTCATTTTTTGGATTGAAAAAGTTACTTGAATTATTTTTACCCAATATTTTATTAACTGATTTTTTTTATTAACTGATTTAAAATGTGATAAATGTTAAAATCCTTTTATATTCATTTGTTATTATAAATTGACCAATTTGATTGTGATTTAACCAAATAAAACAACAATACATAGTAAAAGATTTTGTGAACAAAAAGTAAAATGTGTAGCATTACTTTTTGATCTGACAATCATGCATCATTTTATTTGATTTCAGAGTGTTTAACGCCTGAAGTTATTACATATTATTTGGTTTTTAGTAATAATATAATAATTAATAAAAAAATTAAGTCAATTAAATATGTGTATATAATAAGAAGAAGAAATCATACCCTATATATCTATATAACTGCAAATCAATATATAATTATATATGTACGTTAGGAAATTAGGAATTATTATAATTATATAATTAGGAAAATATAACGGATGTATATATTTATGTATATAGTTAATATTTAAATATCTATAAGGAAATTATTATACTTTCCTTTTGAATTAGTCTTTTTCCTCATATAAATACAACCAATTTATCCGTAGCTTCCCTCATCATTTCTTTCTCCAAATCAGTAGGGCTTCTCCACCCTGTATCTTCCCTATCATTTTTTATTTTTATTTTTTGCATCAGTATAATATTAGTTTATGAAAGAAAGAGCGATCGAGGATGATGACGACGTGATTTTGATAATTTTGTAGGGTTTTATTTAACTCATAGTCAGTATGTTGACTTCGAGGTTTGTATATGCCATTCAAGTTTCTATATTTTTCTTATACAAAGCTATAATTTAAATTTATATTAGCAATTATATTAATATAATTAATTATTAAGGCAAGTATAATTTATTTTGTACTGTGGACACATTATTTTTAATAATTTGATTTAATAATATTATATTTATTTATTATATATTATTAGTACAAAATAAATCATGCATGCCTTAATAATTAATTATTAATATTATTGCCTAATAATTATTTATTGTAATTCTCTTCACATTTTTCATTGTAATATTATTGACACAAAATAAATTATACTTACTTTAATATATAAATATTTTTAATTTAATTTCTTAATATTTATTAATGGTAATTATTCTGGTAATTTTTCACTTTTTTCATGTAACTATTATGGTAATTTTATGGTAATATATTTCAAAATTGTGGCAATTTCATTAATTATTTGCTAATTATTGTAATATATTTTAATATTAGAAGAGAAAAAAATATTATAATTGATATATTTAATGAAATTATTATGGTATTGCCATAATATTTGATAATTATAATTATTATAATTAACTTCATTGAGAAATATAATATTTCTTCCGTGGAAATATTTTTGGCAATTTCATTAAATTATAATAATAAAATATGAAATATATAATTAAGGAAATGAAATTATAAAATTCACAAAAATGTGTTCATAAATATTTAGAATTTTTTTAAATACATACATATGCACTACATTAATTATACAAAATTTAAATGCTAATTTTTTAATTTCTAAATGTAAATTTTTAATTATAAATCTATCAATATAAATTATACTATATATAAAAGTAAAATCCTCCTATTTCATTCTCCCGCCCAAACTTTTGCAATCAATTAATTAAATATTTTATTGGTCAAATAATTAATAAAGCTTATTTGGTAAGAAAATTAAAATGAAAATTAACTAATATCTATTAATTGATAATTTGTTTCTATATTCAAGTATCAATACTATTAATAAAAGTAAAATCATTCCATTCAACTTTCCCGCACAAACTAATATTATTATTAATTAATTAGTAAAAAATTAATAAAGTTTAATTGGTTAAAAAAATTTATTTCCCAAATTCTGAGAATAATTAAACCATTATAATTGTGAGAATTATGGAAACAAATTTTGCGTAATTTTATAAGAAAAAATATTTTATTAATTATTATTTACACCAATAATAATAATTCAAATACTTATCTATACTTCTATATCTATACATCTATTAATAAAAATAAAATCATATTTTTGAAATTTCTGTCCAAACAATAGTAAATATAAAATGGAAAAGAAAATTGACTAATTCGCCAAGGGACTAGGAATGTTTGATGGCTTAGTTGATGTTTCCAGATAGTTCAGTGGCTTATTTGTACTTTAATTTGAAGTTAACCTGTTAAAAATTTTAATTGCTCTTTTTTACGGGTTTAGTGACTTAATTGCTCTTTTTTACCAAGTTCAGTGGCTTATTTGGGTGTTATTTGACGATGGCCTAATTGTTGTTTCCCAAATAGTACGATGGCTTATTTTTACTTTATCACAACTTTAAAGTTTTTCCCAAAATGGTCTCTCGACTATTGTTCATTCTCAATTTTGCATTTCGACTTTAAATTGCACCTAATACTTTCAAAAACTCACCCAATTTGGTCCTCCACATATTCTGTCAAATCAGTGTTAAAATGGAGGACATTTTGTATTAACTATGTTAGCCTAATAAACATTGAGAAATAGTTGTAAACTATTTATTTTTTTCATTTTGTTTATTTTCATTTTTTAGACTCTATAAAATTAGATCTATCTGAAAATAATTCATCACATTAATGCGGAAATGGCAATCATTTCACGATTCGAATATAACAACCATTTTGGGGCACATTAGTGAAAAGTCGAATCAAAATGATATGGTGAAAATAACTATACTTAAGGTATGTATAAAAGTATAATTGCACATATATTAGTGTAATTGACTAATAATAATTGCCTAATAATTATTATGGTAATTAAGCTAAACATGTCATTGAATTTATTTTTATACTCCGTAATAATTATAATTAAATTATTTTTCATTTTTCCCATATTTATTTTAGTAATAATATAATTACATAAGTCATATTACATATCAATATTTTTAAAATAATTGTAGATAAAGAAGTCATATATTATTTAATTAATTGAGTAATACTTTTGCACTAATCTTATAATCAAATAAATGCACATGTTCAATGTTATATATATTTTTATCTAAATATATAATAAAAAATTTATATGTGCATCGCACGGGTAATTAGACAATTATTTGCTTTAATTCAAGTAACGAAAACATATAAAAGAAAAACATAATCGATCCAACAAATTTCATCAATTGCGCTATATAATATTGATGTTATAATTTATATAATTGTATATTGAATCAAATATTCTTAAAATATTATAACGAATACATTCCGTGCAACGCACGGGCGAAAATACTAGTAAAGATTAATATTAATATATTCATGTTAACAAAACATAATATAATCAATTAACTAGTTTAGTAGTTTACAAAGGAATCTCAGCTCGTTATATAATGCATGTGGACACAATGCTTTTTAATATTAATTAATGCTAACATTTTTTTTAGAAAAAAAAAAAGATGGAAATTAAAATGGGGTTATGTACTATACTAACCAAAATTAGGGTTTTGGTTAGTATAGTAATCACTTCGGTTATCAAATTGTTTTAAATTGAGTTGATATTATATCAAGTTTTGAGTTGAGATTTAATTTCTTTTATATTAAAAAAAGATATAAAAAGTTATTGTACTTGTTTTTACATCAAATTAATCAGCATGCTGAGTGTTGGATGGATTCTATACAATGTTTGATTATCAAACCATTTTGAATTGTTTTGATAATATATCATATTTTACATCAATGTTTAGTTTTTTTTGTTATTTTTTAAAAACAAATTAAACAAAAATGTATTGTCTCGAGACACATCTTTAATAATTCATTGTGTTAAATAAGATTTTGAGATTTTTTTGGTACTAAATTGTTATTCAGATCTCATGAGATGAGACTAATAATAAAATGTCGACAAAATTTTTATCTAAAACAACTCTCCCAAACACGTTTTATTTTAATTAAGTAATTAGTTAATGTAACAAAACTATATATATACACACACAAATGCAAACAAAAAAGAATTCCCACATGGTAGATTAATTAGATTGATGGAGTAGGCGTGGGGTAGGTGGGGTGTCCGGGGTAGGGGGTTTGGTGTGACGTATATATATAATGAATAATGTTTGAAAACAATATAGTATAATATAGGTAGAGTGAAATATGTGGAGGAGATGATGTTGATGGACCGACCACTGTGTATTTCAACTTGCAGACCACAAGTGCGGCAAACTCTCCTGTCAATTGTGACGTGTGGTGGTCGTTGGTGGGCAAACTTTTTTATTATAATTTTTTCTTGAGTATTATTGATTCTTTTACATGCAGTACAGTATCTGTCTATACATACTTTCTCAATCTATTAAAGCACAAAAAGTCAATGTCTCTACTGATATTCTAACGTGTAACTTCCCGTTTAAGAGAGTCACAACTATACCGCATAATTTATTTTTGCCGACAAGCATAGAGTGCAGGATTTAGATCCTACCAATAAAAAGGTATATTACCAGAATTAGCCTTGTCGTGAATATTGATATACAAACATTTCGGACGGTGGGGCATTTGGGATTAGGTATCACATATAAAATATGGTATCTAATTTTATAAAGTGAAAAATCATTTTGATTTAATTAAGTAGCTTTACTGACTGAAATCAGCACATGATTTAGCATATTCTTTGAAGTTTCCTCTGGTGAGGGTTTTGTCTAGTAGTCCTATGGCTCCCAAACAAAGAGATATTTTTTCTTTTCTTTTTTCTATCAATTATTACATGTCTTACATTGTTATACTTGCCGTACATTACATATATAAAAGATCACAAAAATTAATATAAATATAAAATTGACTTAATTCATGAGTATGGGTAGTATATTACTTGTGTTCTTTTTAATTGAGTTCACAATCGAGTTTATATGTTATATTGATAAAAAAAAATGGTGCATTATTCGCTTATTAATTGTTCTAAATTATTTGGTTACATATTTAACATGAGATATTATATAATACTTTTAATATCACTTATATTTTATGGTTTTTTTTTTCTGATAAACATAACAATAAAAACCATTGAATTCTAAATTATTGGAAAGTTTGTACTTCATTTGTCAATGAACTTCAACTACCCCCCATCTGGGTTTTGGGTGATTATTTATGCACATTTTATCCCCACACGGCAAACGTGATTAAAATATTACATAGGAAATTAGTCCAGTCCAATCGAGTTTGTCGGGTAGTTGATTTAATAATTATAAGGTTTAAAGTTTAATTTATTGTGAAAGAACCAAAAAGATAAATGTTTTTTCGATTTGAGTCGATCAGCTATAAACAACCTACAACTTTTACAAAACGGACTTCATTCGTAATGCACATTCAAATAGTAGTGTTTGAACTTTTCAATAGATAAATAAAAAAATAATAAAGGAAATTGTTTGTCGAGGTTTAACGACACGTTTTTGGTTGGTATGAGATTTACTGATTAGAAGAGAATAGGAAGGAATCACGTGGTAAAATGAGGCACGTGTTATGATGGTCCATGGCATCTGCATGTTCCTTGCAATCATTAACGTTTTACCGGCCACCTCTGAAAACTTGTCTTCACGGGATGGAAATGGATAGATCCATATATATATGTTTCTTGATCTTCACAAAAAGAAATCAAAAGTAAAGTAAAGTAAAGAAAAAGATGTGTGAATTCGCAGGCATTGAAGTTCAAAGACCTGATGATTGTGTCGGCACTATGCAGGCTTGGGCTGATTATAAGTTTAATTTGGAGAATAATTGGACTTACGATATGTCTGGGCCTGAAATGCGCACTACACGGAGAAAGATGGGCCAGAATATGGAACACCGACCCAATCACTGGTCTCTGGTAATTTATATCGTGGACCAGGATGCACAATGTATTGTGCACCACATATCAAAATGTTAAGAGATGAGTTCTGTATATTCTAAGTAATCGTTCTGTGTATTCTAGACAATCATTTTGTGTATTCTAGGCAACCGTTCTGTATATTCATGTTAGTAACACATGTTTTGATGTGATTGTGCATTCGAATGTTTAGGAAGATGAGTTCTGTGTATTTTGTGTCAATATTCTGTATATTCATGTTATTAACACAGATTGTGATGTGTTTGTGCGTTCGAATGTTAGGATGTTGAGTTTTGTGTATTTTGTGTTAATATTCTGTGTATTTTAGGCAACCGTTTTATATATTATAGACAAAAATTCTGTGTATTATAAACAATGAATTCTCTACAGCCATTCGCGCCCGCATCCACCAACATCGAAATGACGTTATTTCAAACCAGGTTCACAGTGCATTGTGGATCCTGGTCCACGATATAACGATTGCTCAAACCTCGTCAACGTGTCTGCGAGAAAGCCTCAATCTTGAACGACTAAATTTCTAGATGACTACATTTCCAAGATTGTCTTTTTCCGGATAACTGGCGGCTGTACAACCGGAATTAATGTTTCTCCTAATGCCATGTTTTCGACTAGACGACCACCACCACAAATTGGGAGCAATAAAACCGAAAACAAAAGTAAAAAATCAAATCCAAGGGTTCATATATATGTGGTTCATTTTCATCCACTAGAATGTTTGGCTTTCATTCAATTTTAGTCCCCTTAGTAAATAAAATTTTGGCTTGTTCCTTTGAACAACGTTCAAATTGGGTAGCCACCGTCGTCCCCGAGCTGAAACTTGCAGTTTTCATCGCCAAAGGCTCGAGCTTTGCCGCTATTCTGTGATGGGTTCCCGGAAATTTTGAAGCCCGATAAAGTTTCCGGTGTGGGTTCTTGATTTTCCGGGCTGGTGTGAGCTTTTAAGGAACACTTCGAGGAGTCCGAGGATGATGTCTGCTGCCTACCATAATCTTGAGTTTGGGAGGACGAGGTTGAACTCCGCGGCGGCTTGCGGCTGTTCCTCCAATTCCTCCATTGATAGACACTCTGCCAAGAAATTTCTGCTCAGAAACGTTAACAATGGAGGGGGAGGAGGGTTCAGAGCTCGGAAACTTCTGTGTTGCCGGCGTGAAATTGGGCGGTGTAATGTGTTCTCCACTAAGGCTCCTGAGAGTTTCCTCAATGGTAATTTTAATTTCTCACTATGTGTAATTCTTGAAGAATTTTTAGGTGTTTGAACATCCTGGGATTAACTTTGTTGATGTCCTGTTATTAGGAGTCACACCTGATTCATCTCCAATGTTGGATTTGAAGAAAGACAGTGGAAGCCCTATTTCAGTGGCAAATTTGTTTGAAGTGGTGACTGATGATCTCTTGACACTGAACAAGAATTTGCAATCTGTGAGTATTGTCTGAAACATGATTCATGTTTTTTCACCTTAAGTAATGTTCCTTGTGTTTTGTTATCCATGATTTGGGAGTGTATATGGCTATGAAATCAATGGCCCTGTTTGGTAAATGACGGTTAGTTGATAGCTGTTAGCTGATTGGGTTAGAAGGTATGACTAATTGATAATATTAGCTGATTGTAGAAAGGTGTTTGATAAATTAGTTGTTAGTTGATAGCTGTTTGGTATACTTTCTTTTCTCAAAAAGCTAATTGAAAAAGTCGTTTTAGAGTTACAAAAAGTTGATTAACCAAACACTTATATTGATTTTTTAACCAAGTCAAACAGCTAATAGTGGCTAAATAAGCTAAAATTGGCTTATAGGCTAACTATTTTACCGAACAGGGCCAATATCTTTGTGAGAAAGGAAATGCATATGACCTTACAATCTTACATTAGAACACAATAAGGATTGCATACATATGCTTCCCCAGAAAGTTAGTCCTAGAATGATGCAGACATGTTGCACACAATTCTTTTCGATGTTTTTATGCTTAAAAGCGACTTGTTTAGTTGTTTTGGTGATGAACGAGAAGAATATGGAATTAGAAGAAGTTTTGTTTTGACATCAGTGCTTAAGAATGTGACAGTAATAAGTTATAATACAAGTGATAGTAGTTGGCTAGTTGCTACCACGTCAAGTGATGCTTATTAGCATTTTGAAGCGCGCTTTGCACACAATTCTTGTTGTGTTTTTATTCTTAGAAGCAACTTGTTTAGTTGTTTTGGCTATGAACGAGAAGAATATGGGAATTAGAAGAAGTTTTGCTTTGGTATTAGTACTTACCAATGTTTCTATCCTTTGCCTGGCATAAGTAAATTTGATCGCCTTATATGTGTGTCTAACGGATATTGTCTCTTAGATTGTTGGAGCGGAGAACCCTGTTTTAATGTCTGCTGCAGAGCAGATATTCAGTGCTGGTGGCAAGAGGATGAGACCCGCTTTAGTTTTCCTCGTTTCCCGAGCGACAGCAGAAACTGCGGGTCTAAAGTAAGAGCGCAATACGGTCTTTTTGTTATATGGACCGACGCCTAATTACTGACAACCTCAAAATTCGTAAAATGTTTTTTCTTATCCAGGGAACTCACCAAGGAACACAGGCGGCTGGCTGAAATCATTGAAATGATCCACACTGCGAGTCTGATACACGACGATGTGTTGGATGAAAGCAACATGCGGAGAGGTAAGCCGTTTTCTTGAATGAAAGCATACTTGGCATTTTGGCAATCAACCCGCTAATCAAGGCATATTTCTTATTCACTGTCTGAATCGACACGCTATCTGTAGGAAAGGAAACCGTTCATCAGATATATGGCACGAGGGTAGCGGTGCTTGCTGGTGATTTTATGTTTGCACAATCGTCGTGGTACCTAGCTAACCTCGAGAACATTGAAGTCATAAAGCTCATAAGTCAGGTATATTAGGGTTCCTAATTCCTATATAGCTTCTCTTAGTATAACTTATGGTACTAGAACTCCATAATTTACTGTTCTCGAGACGCCATATTAGGTCATCAAAGACTTTGCGAGCGGTGAAATAAAGCAGGCGTCGAGTTTATTCGACTGTGATGTGAGATTGGAGGATTACTTAATCAAGAGTTACTACAAAACCGCCTCGTTGATTGCTGCAAGCACCAAGGGAGCTGCCATATTCAGCGGGGTCGACAGCGAGATCAGCGAGCAGATGTATCAATACGGGAGGAACCTCGGTCTATCGTTCCAGATCGTGGACGACATACTGGACTTCACTCAATCAGCCGAGCAGCTCGGGAAACCGGCCGGGAGCGACCTGGCCAAGGGCAACCTGACAGCGCCCGTGATATTCGCCCTAGAAAACGAGCCAAAACTGCGGGACATGATCGAATCCGAATTCTGCGAGGCGGGTGCTCTCGAGGAAGCCATTGGCGTCGTGAAGAGCTGCGGGGGCATCGCGAGAGCTCAGGAGCTGGCGAGAGAGAAAGCGGATATCGCGATTCGGAACCTCGAATGCTTGCCTCCGAGCCCGTTCCGCGTCGCTCTGGAGGAAATGGTGCTGTATAATCTTGAGAGAGTTAAGTAGAAGAAGAAGAATAACACACAATTTGGATGAAAGCACAGCTCAAATCTACACTGTTCTTGTAAAACATTTAGTTTTACCTAAGGGGGAAGATCAGAGCTGTTTAAGTCTGTTCCTCTTGCATATAGTAGTGCTATTGATTTTCAGTGTTTGTATACTCATAAAAGCCCAGAAGCAATGACTTTTGGTCCCTGTATACTTTAACAAATACATCAATTTTTTATTTTTCTTTTTATAATCTTCACATTTGATATTGGCCAAATCTCCGCTAATTACTTGTCAGAAAATGTAAAATTTTCAAGCTGGACATATAGTCAGTTTGGTAATTAAAAGGTTTCAAGTTCAGCTTCTTATAAGAGTTGCTTATTAGCCTTCTTACTTGGTTTCAGCCGATCAATTATGAGTAACCTAGGCTGGTTTAACTCCTTATAGTCCTTTGTCGGCTAGCGCCACAAAGCAGTCTTCACCTAGAGCACACGCTCGGAGGTAGTGTTGTCGACTTTTGTAAATTTTTTTGATCGTTTAAGATTGCTACAAAGGAAAATTTCATAATAATATTATGTAATTAGATTTGAATGAGTGATTTTTTGTCTGATATGATAGCAATCAAGAACAAATCTCTCTTGATAACATACTATTGAAAACATACACATACAATACATTATATTAACAACAATAATAATAAACATAACATATTACAAGATTGAAGCTGTGTGCCTAAGCACAAATTATTCATCACTTAAGACATACATTATTCATATAATATTGATGGCCCATTAAGAGTCTAGATTCCAAACAAACTCATGATCAATGGAATCAGGTGAGGAAGGAGACGGCATAGAACATAAGTAAATGCAACTGTAACACAAAGAGCCTGCAAATTAAATGCAATTAATGAAATTATTTGTGTTAATATTAATCAGAAAACTGGAAGGGGAAACAAGCTAAGATAGCTAGATCGATGTGCTTACTGCAATTGTGCAGGCGATGTATCCTGGTCTCTCACGGCGATGAACTTCGCCGCAGATCAGAATGAACGCAGCAATGTACCATGGGATGGTAGCAAGAAAGAAACCTATGAGGAACCTTCAAGAAAACAGGATATATATTCATGAAAATAAACATTGTTTTATGGTTTTATTATTATTATATAAGGATAAAGATTAGTTAACAAGGCCAAAGTTGAAATAGTTCAAGGTAATCTAAGAAAATAGGATAATCACATTATCTCAAAAATATTTAACGTCATATCATCTTTGAAGTAATATAACATTACCGGGTAATCTCATAACTTGAACCAAGGTAATATGATATTACTAGACTCAGATTACCTAGGTAATCTAAGATGACCTGAACCAAACGGCCCCTAAAGGTTAAGCTCAGCCTCCTATCATTCGGTCTTATTTCAAAACTGGAGACCGAGTGATGGTAAGACTTTTGTCTGGCTGAGACCAGAGATTTAAGTTCAATATCTTATTATTTAATCAAGATTTAAAACATGACGATATTGCTTCTAGATTTTCAAATCTAAGCTTTTCGTTTGTTAAACGATCTGCGAACAAGGTTGCCCACTGTTTAGCTAGGGAAGCCTTGTCTATGTCAGATTGTATGGACTGTTTATCTCTCCCTTTTCCTTCCATTGCTCACGTTTTGAGCTTGGATCTTAATTAATGATATCTCTTTTTACTCAAAAAAAAAAACATGACGATATTGAAGTAGTGATAAACGTTTGATCATCTCAGAATAGACTGAAAACTTACATGAACCAGCCATAGCCGCAACCACAACAAGGGAGACGATCCTCTCGCACTGTCTTTTCAGCAGCATCATAAGCTGAATCTAGCTCGCAGAATGCCACAACAACATGGATCAATAGCTAGTAAACAGATTACTTGCATTTCAAGAAAACCCTAATTTATTGCATGCATGCATGCACTCACAGAGAGCTAGGAGACTAAGGTCTTGTTTGGTAAATGGTTGTTAGCTGATTGGGTTAGAATGTATGATTTTTTGATAACATTAGCTGATTGTAGAAAGTTGTTTGATAAATTAGCTGTTAGCTGATAGTTGTTTTGTATAATTTCTTTTCTCAAAAAGCTAATTGAAAAGACTGCTTTGAGTAACATTTTGAATTTTAGCATTTTGGAGTTACAAAAAGCTTATTAGCCAAACAACTAATAGTGGTCAAATAAGCCAAAATTGACTGATAGGCCGATTATTTACCAAACAGGGCCTAAAAGAGCTTAGCTAGCTTGAAGGTGGCAAACTAATTAAACTAACCTGGAATGGCATGAAGTTGCTGTGGCGCTTCCAAGTTTTCACCGTCATGGCCGTGGCAGTGGTGGCTGATTTCCTCGTCTCTTTTACTCATCGAACTGCAGAGTTTTCGGTGTTTGCTGAAATTAATTTTTTTTTAGTGTTACTGACTCTCTGTCATAATTGATGGTTGGCTTATAGTCTTGATTGATGCATGCAAAATATATAGGAATTGTGATGGCTGGTGAGTTGACCAGTAGACGACTTCGAGTCAACTTTTGTTTTTTGGGTCTTCCTTTCTCATTTTGTTTGACTAATAGAAAACGGACACATGGAAATCATTTTAGGGAAAATAATTACTTTCTACAAAAAATTATTAAAATATTTTAAAGATGTAAATTTACCCATTTGTTTAAGACTATAATCGAGTCTTGCTTTTTTAAGGACAGAAATATATTTAATTATGTAATTGTAATCATGATTGTACTAGCTACATTATTGAATGGAATATTATGCCAACATCATTTCGATCAATTCTTAGTACGATTTACTTTTTTTTTTTTTTTTTCTGTGATTTATAGACTATTATATACATGAATATTAACATAATTGTGAATTTTCCTCGTTAAATTACTTATAAAATAATGGAACAATGTTATTCTTATCCTCATCATTGATCCAATATGGCCAAAGAGAGTTGTTTCAAATTGCAAAGTGCTGTATGCACTCAATTATACTATGAGCTAACAATATGCATATATATCATCATATGATTCATAGGTACATTTAAGCCCGTACCATATTCATTTCCAAATGTTGTGTGCATTGTAATTATACCATGAGTTAACAATATGCATGCATATATATATATATATATCATATGATTCATAGGCACCTTTAATTTAAATCGGCCTATACTCAGACTAATTCCCATTTGTACCAAATTGTCCCAATTGAGAGAGACAAAGTGATGGTCATGTTATTTTTTCGATACGAGAGGGAGTTTTTAAACTCCTGACTTGTCTTAATTAAGCAATGAAAGTGCACAACTACTCACGCTAACCAATCTAGTTTATTATTAAATGCTTTGATATAAAAGATTTGGAAGTAATGTATATAATCGTTTATGTGGCCAAATATTTAAACTAAAATTATGTTAGAGCTAAGACACATACATGTAAGGTGAGAATAGCCTATAGTTTAATGGTTGATCGAGTTATAGTATTGATAGATATATAATGGGTCGTGGATCTATCGAGATAAAGTACGTTTATCTAAGAATTGAGTTAGAAATGACTCAAGGTAACAACGACACAGAAGATCAAATTAAACAAGAAAGTAATTGCATAGCCGTCATCTTCATGTACTTGATGAGGCTATAAGAGAACACTCATGCAACACACAATTAGGTGCATTTGTTGTATTATATTAGATATATTTAAAGAAAGATTGATACTACTTTCATATTTTGGATCACAACACATTATGATTATCTTGAATCCAAAATCAGCTTACATACTTTATTATTATATTTCCTTCTACACTACTGGAAATCTTTGATTTTCGACCACCCAGAAAAATGGTCGGAAAAGGTAGCATTTTTTGAATTTTCCGTCAATGATGTTTTTTTTTTTTTTTTTTTCTTTCTTTCCTTTCCACTTATTTGGGAACAAAATTGGAGCCAATTAATAAGGTATAGTAGTTGGTGATTGAAGCTTCCACACACACACATATATATACCCCCAATATATATATAAAATTGATTTATATATGAAACAAATATATATGATTTCCGAGTTAATTAATTGGAGCGTTAAAGATCAGAAATCGTGATGGACTTTGCTTTATGAGACAGATATGCTCTTCAAATATGATGTTAAAGGAAAAAATAAAATAAAATTACACACACCCTCCTAAAAGAACAAATCTCTTGATCTCTCCATAATATACCATTGAAAACATACATAATATGACTATATTAACAATAAATATAACATATTACATGATTGAAGCTGTGTGCGTGAGGCACAAATTATTCACCACTTAGGATAAGACGTACACTCACATATTGATGATCCATTATACGAGAGCCAATAAAGTAACAATCTGCTTAGGAACAGACGCAGAAAGTGCTACAATTTGAGTCTGTTGTAAAACATACATACGTAAATTGGTCTCTACGATAGACGCAAATGGCTCATTTTGTTCTAGTGACATAGACTAGATTCCAAACAAACCCATGATCAATGGAATAAGATGAGGAAGGAGACGGTATAGACCATAAATAAGTGCACCTGTAGCACCAACAGCCTGCAAATTTAATAATGGAATTATATTATTTCTATTATTACTGGGGAAACAAGCTAATTAAGATTGATGATTTGCTTACAGCAATTGTGGAGGCGATGTATCCTGGTTTCTCACGACGACCAACTTTGCCGCAGATCAGAATGAAGGCAGCAATATACCATGGGACACCAACAAGAAAGAAACCACTAATGAACCTTCAACAAAACAAGAAACACATATATAATACATCTGTAAGTTTCTGCCACTATTCGAAGGTATACACTAGGTATATAAACCCTATTTTGTAACCCTAGTCAGTAAATCCAGTACTACAAAGAAATAAACCAGTTAAAGTCAATAGGTTGTACAGAAAAGCTGGCCGGCTCAAACTAAGAAGGCCAATCCTGCAGGAAATTGAACTTGTAACTTTGTAGTTAATACACAGTCTAACCAATTTGAAGGGGGCTGTCCCCGAGTTTTTGGAAAACTTACATGCACCAGCCAGTGCCACAACCGCAGCAAGGTAGAGGCCGCCGATCATCTGCCATAACATATGATGGACCGGGGTCCGAATTAATAAACCCGAAATTACTAATTAATATTAGCTGGTAATTAATTAAACAGATTGCATGCATTTCAAGAAAACTTCATTTTCAAGAGCTTGAAGGTTCCACCTGGAGCGCCGCCAAGTAGCGGTTGCCTTTCCCGGTCTCCATCGTCATGAGCGTGGCGGCGTTGACTGCTTTCCTTGTTACCCATTGAACAAATAGCAGACTTTATTAATTTGCAGAAATTGATACTTAATTGGCTTATTAATGTTTTCACTTACTTATTGTCACTGATCCATGCATGCATAGATGGATCTATATATATAGGAATTGTAGTTGCTGATGAGTTGACCAGTATACGACTTCTAGTCAACTTTGGGTCTATGGGTCGTCCTTCCTCATCTTGATAGACTAATAGGACACGGACAAGTGGAAAGCATTTTAGAGACAATAATTACTTTCTACAAAAAGAATTATTAAAATATATTATTGCGTATTAAATTATCCATTTATTTAAGACTATAGTGTCATTTCATGGTTCATGGACTCGTTGCTATTAATAAAGTTTAAAGATAGAAATATATTTTATTATTTAATTGTAGAAATAATTGCCTTAGCTACTTCACTTTCCAATAATGGGATATTATCAATATCCTCATCATTCATCCACTACGCACAAAAATATACTCAAATCAATAAGGCAAATAGACAGCTTTCAAAGAAAGTCAAATTTAAAATTTTGTGGTTATCAAATCAATTATCTCCTCTTTTATATACTTGAAGCGATAATACAAGAGAGCATGGATGCAACATGCAAGATATATAATTGATTGTATATATTCCATTAGGTACATTTATGAAATGGCAGAATGCTTTCACAAATTATTGAATAACAACATAACATATTACTATTCTTATAAAAAAAAAACTTAAAAATATTTCTTTAAATTTCTTCTTAATGGACTACAACTCATAGTTTTTGTCAACATCTTACCTGGACTTGTCGCATGTAATTATATGTTTTCTCTTTCCTTTCCAATTATTAGAAAAGTAAATAAAAATAATGTAGTTGTTATGCCCCATATATATGATATGATTGGAACTAGTTTCACGTGAAACACATGCTCTCTCAATTTAATTTGCACCCTTGATCTGATCTAGTCGTACTTGAGAAGAACGATCTGCAATTTTTATTTTGTTTTATTTTTTCAATTTCTTTCAAATGTATACTTATTAAAAAATATATATATAATATAATAAATTGTGTTGGGATAAAAGGGAAATATAATAATGTTACCGTGCATGATGTCATGTTGCTGTCTTCAGCAAGAAATGTGATGCTGACGTGGCCTTTGCGACGTGTATTGCCCTGCCGAGTTGAAATGGTTGACAACGTACGTAATTGCACTGCCGAGTTGACGACTCGCCACTTCATGACCGTTTATGTCAATGACTCGTTTAACTCGACTTGCTATTTGAAAATAATTATTGATCATCTGTTTTATTCACGTAAATCACTTACATATAATGATCATCAATTAAATAATGTATTACCCACTCGTTATACATCAATATCAAATTTTTCCTAATTCCTAACACAAAATTAAAGCATCTAAGGCCATGCATATATATACTCCAATAACTAACAATAATATGAGATCCAACAATAACTAAACATTAAATTAATCGAATTTAATGTAGTAATATATATAACACTACATTATATATTGTGAGGATGGTACATTAATAAATAAAGCATATTATTGCACTGTTAAGGTGATGAGTAGATTCTCATAAGCAGTTGACTTGCTTTTTTTTTTTTTTTTTTTTTTTGAATATATACTACTAACTCTATTACAATGCAGTATCTGTTTATAACTACTTTCTCAACCTATTGAGCAAATTTTAAAAAGTAATATGCAATTCTCATTTTACTGGCACTGAAAAAATTTATTATTTAAATCTAAGACAAAATTACTATCATATTTAATTAACTATGCTGAATTAATTAATACTATATGACAATTTATGGGGTGTAAATGTACATGAGTCATTTACTTCTTAATCAGGGATATTAGATTCATGATCCAGATTTAGAACATTGACCCATTCATATATGTTCTTTGGGAAGAGAACCAATGCATTGATTAATCAGGAATTTCATCCCAGTCATAGCAAATCATGGAACCAAGAAGGTCTCGCTGCCATGTCAGCATCACATTTCCAGTGTGGAAATGTGGAAAGGGGGAATAATTTCAAGTGATATAAAAAGCTTAGCAAAGATGAATCTTGTTCCATGATTTGCTATGACTAGGATGAAATTCCTGTTCTTTTTGGATGGGATCAATCAAAGCTGCATTTTTTTAGCCTGTGGTCCCAAGATTTTTTTTTTTTTCTTTTGGATACATTAGGTTTCTAATCGACTAATCCTAAGCCTCTAAATTAAAACCCCTGCCCAACGACGGTTAGAGGAGGTAAATCATGAGTCACCCGTCAATCTCCAGATTCCGACTCCTTGTTGTACACTCAAGACACAAGGGGTCTTCGTCACCTCCCAAGACTCTTTTTCGATCTAGCCTACAATTCTTGAAATGAACTGTGACATTTGCTCTTTTCTCAGGTTTTGTTGCTCGGGTTAATTTATAGCTAGATTAATCTTTGACAGTTTGTCTAAGTGAGTAATTCTTTTGTCTAGGTACTTTTTGATTCTGAAACTGTGAGGTGGTTGAATCAAGTGATTGAGAACACATGGCCTATTTGTATGGAGCAGATTGTTTCACAGAAAATTCTCAATTCCAATCATCCCATGGTTCATGCAAAAATATAAACCTTGGACAGTGGTAAGTGTTCAATTGGAGCTTTCAATGCTTTCATTTGTTGGTGCTTTATGCTTATTTCAAAAAGACAGTCTTTAATATAAGCAGAAGCTATTTAATTTCTTTGATAGTTTATGCTTTACACATTCTTCTAGTAACCAATTAGCTTGCACTTAAGCCTAAGGTGGTGAGACTTGTTTCTGGTCAATAATGCAGAAGATGTTGTAGTTCAAGCAGACACTTGTCAAGGTAGTAGTGTGTTTACTTTGCATGTTCTAGCCAGCAAAGGACTACAAGGATGTAAACCAGTATAGCTGCTCATAGCTAACCTACTCAAACCAAGAAAGTCTCGCAGTCACTATTCGAGAGTGTGCACTGGATAAACCTCGTCTTGTGACCCTAATCGGCAAAGGACCACAACAAGGTAAAAAAGCCTAAATTGCTCATAGCTGATTGACTCAAACCAAGAAAGTCAATATGCTGTTCCTGTTTGAAATCGAACTTGTAGTCTTATGGTTACCAAGTCAACAATCTGACCAACTTGGAAGACAGAAGGTGCTGCAGAAGCCAAAGAATCTCCAAGAATCAAGCTAGGGGAGTAAAAGAGACAAGGTGAAGAACATCCTTAAACATGCAGGGTCATTTGCTTCTTAATTGCAGTGGATCAAAGCAATCAAACACTGTTAGTTGCTGTTGTGTTGAGCCTCAAGAATCACCCACACCCATAGATACCAGAGATGTCTTTTTGGAATCTGGTTCTTCAACCTCAGCTGTCCATACAACATCTGCTACTTCCTCTCATGATTCTTCCTTAGCTTGTCAAGAGAACTTACAAGTGGGACTTAGATAGAGACCACCTTGAAAGCTACCTAGCTAGGATTTGTACATTTACTATAATGTAATTAATTAGGTTCATTTTTTATGTACCATATTTGTTACAGATTTCTTATGAAAAGTATTGTATGGTACTTTCTGTCTAATACGAGATTTAGATCAATATATATACATATACATGATGATCCTAACAAAAAAGTTGTGTAGTACAATTCAGTGGTATAGCTCACTTTCTTTTTACTTCGGTAGCATAACTTGTGTTGAGATAAAAGAGAATAAAAATAAAAATAATGGCATAAAGTGAAAAAGATAAATTTGTATGGTTTTGCAAAGTGCTTATATCCAAGTGAATTTTGCTAAGCTCCGGTCATTCCACTCCATTCTGTCCAAAAAACACAAAACAAAAGCCCACGGGCTGGCCGGCCTGTGGGGCCCGCTAACCCCGTGCGTGGGTGGGCTAGGGATGCATGAACCCTAGCCCAAGGACATGACAGGCTGGCTCGCAAAAGTGTCAGAAATTAAGCTCGCGGTGAAGCGACTCGGCCCACTTTAATTTAACAATCTAATACTAGTCCAAACACCTATTATAATTCAGTACATATGAGACATACACAATGTAACTCGATATAAAAAGTTATATATTCAATTGGGGTTACATATATCTAAGTGAAATGACAATTCTAGCCTTGCCTCAAATTAAAGATGAGGAGGAGGCATTTGTTTCTTGCCATAGAAACCCATAATCACTAACATCCTCAAAATGAACCCTACTACAATACTCATCCACACCGTCCATCTCACGATGATCATCACCACAATGGTACCAGTAATTGATCCCATCATTTTGGGCTGCAGGGAAACAAGGTTCCAACATTTCCATGTCCACCATCTCCATCATCCTCAAATCAAGACCGTTAAATTCCGGGACAACATCTTGGCCGCCGTCAATTTTCCCGGCATCGGACGGCTGACAGGCCTCCACGCCGCCGATCTCAGCTTCCAAAGACTGAATCACACCCATCAATCTTTCATCGTCGTAATCCTCCACCGCCGCCTGTGTGTCGTCGAGTAATGACATGAGAAGGGCGGCGTCGACCTGGGAAAAGTCGAGGTTGCCGGAGTCATCGTAGCCGTTCATGCACCAGCTCTCTGAAGGGACCATAGTCGCCGCCATTGTTGGGAAGAGAAGAGAAAAGAAGAGAGAATGCGGTTTGGGGTTTCAAGAAAATGGTGGGGTTTATATAAGAGGAGGAGAAGATGGAACGAGTGGCATAGATGGGATAGGATAATGGAAATCTGAATTATTAAAGAGAGAAAAGACAGAGAGACACACACTACTGCTGTCATCGTATCCCACAAAGAATAGGATTCAACCAGACAAGCGTGCCCGTCAAATTGTTGGCTTGATAATCATAAAGTTTTAAATTGATTCTCAGTAAAAGTAACTTATTGACCTTCCCAATCAGTTATTAATAATTTTGATTGATTTATTATGAGTTTACTCAATGCACTACACACTTTATGATGATGACTGCTGGTTTTATGCAATTATAATACAACGGATCAGGGTTCATATTGCAATGTGAACCCGATACAAAAATTTTATACTTTCTTTTAACACATTATGTACTTTTATGTACATATAAACAAACACTTTGATAATTGCTGACACATAATATGATAGTTACAAGTGCAGAAACTGTCAAACTGCAGTACAGAATATTTTAACTAATAATCTAGACATTATTTTTGAACCAGAATTTATAATAATGCAAGGTAGACCCTGGTCCGTGGTATAATTTGTCGTTTTCATGATAATAAAAGAAAGTAGAATAGGATTGGAGTGGCATATAAAAACCCCACTTGGTTGGTCAGCTTCTTGGGGCAGTGATGAACGATCAAGTTCAACCCACCAATCATGCAATTTATTTATGATAAAGAAGCCCAAGTAGAAATCTGTCGTTGTCTGACGGCAAAACCTGGAGCCCGGGGTTCCAGATGACCGACACCCTAGCTAGCTAGTTGAGGATGACTGCTCAATTATTCATATAAATTATTTTTGCTATTTATGTCTAACTGTTTTTTGCACCTGGGGTCGTCCCCCTTCATTGTTGCCGGAGACAGGCGCCCGCCGCCTCCGACAAGCGCCTGCACACCGCCACGACAGGTAGTAACGCGTTGGCCCTCCGAGGTAGCACCGGCTCGTAGTTGTAGATGACAGATTGGCCGGGTGTACGTTCTCTATGTTTTTTTGGGTGACTGATAAGTATTCATAATCCATATTTGAGGGTGTTCACTGGATAAATCTGCTAGCTTTATATGTAATAGCTGGTAAATCACGTACACATGATAATTAAATCGTATTAGAAAATTCTATTGGATGGCCGGGCTTGACTAAGAGATCGAGAAGGGTGTATATCATTTATGTTTTTTTGAGTAACAGGAGAATCCCACAATCACTAGTTGAAAGTGTGCACGAGATAAACCCACTCATGTAATAGTTTATAAATCATATAGGAGAGCGAAATCGCATTAAGAAGACCTACCTAACTATTGGACAGTCTCGACTAATAAGAGAGAAGAGTGTAAATCATTTTTGTTTTTGTTTTCCACAATTATTATTCGAGGTGTGCATCGGGTAAACTTTGTTTATGTATAAATCTCACAAATCAAGCAGAGAGGTAAAACGCACTAAGAAATCCCTGATATCAACAAGAATCAATTCAAACTCGTGATCTTTTGATATGATAATTATGTCAGAATAGTTTATTTATTTGGAACTCTAGGCATTGAATTTGTTTTGCTTGAATTATAAGTGGTTGGTATGCTATGGATGTGGAAGAATGTGTGGGTATGGGAGTTGGGCATCTTTACATCTTGGAACCAATAAAGGCAGGGTTTAGTGATGCCCGGAACAACATATATATGGTGGACCAAATGATTATATTAATGAATGATTATTACATGCATGATGTTGTGAGTCTTTAGTTAACATGACCTGTAATTGCCGGAATGGGTATAGGGGATAAGATGCCTATCAATTACATATTGATAATTGAGTAATGAGCACTATTCGCATGTATGTATAGTAGTAGTGGCATTAAAAGCAATTGATTTGATAAGCAATAATATACCCAAATATAATGGTTATGTAAGAAATATGAGATTTTTTAATAATGTTTTAAGATACGGTTACATGATATGATATGGATATATAATATTTTTTTTTTTGAATGCTACTGACTCTATTACAGTGTAGTATCTGTTCATGCTCGAACCCACCACCTCCCGTATACAGGGAAGGGTTTGATACCACTGGACCACAAGGCCCATGATATTATATGGATATATAATATAAGTGCTTAAAACTTTAAACTTTTGATCAACTTGAAATCTTGCATGATATGATATGGATATGGATATATAACATAAGAGCTTAAAATTTTAAGCTTTTGATCAACTTGAATTCTTGCACCGGAAAAACTTTCTAATTGTTAAAAGTGTCACGGTTGAAAAATCACCCATTCCTGTCCGGTCACTTAGAAGCGGATGAAAATTTATGAGTCTTTTTTCATCTTTTCTGATCATTGTCTAATTGTCTAAAGTGTTACATACAATTGAAAAATCACCAATTTCTATCTACTTTCTGACAACAAGTTAAAAGTGGAAGAAAATCTAAGGGGATTTCAACTTTCTCGACTCGACCACGGTTGCTAACGGTGAATTCTTTATTATGGTAGATCAGAAAACTTAATTTTTGACTATTTTTTCTGGTGGTCGAACAAATTTTGACAACAATCTTGATTAAAAACTTTAAGTTTTTGACTATTTTTCGCTTAAAAAATAAAAAAAGACTTTTTTAGCGGCGGTGCGTTAGGTTATTGCTTTTGACCAAGCTCTTTGGTGGATGTATAGATACATATAGGGATGTTGGGGCCAACAAGTGTACAAGGTTGAGAAGTAGTGATGCTTGTTGGATGGGAAGCAAAGAGGCAACTAAGTATGTAGTGCTCAACTAACCAAATAAGATGCCTAAAGGTTAAGATAGATAATGTGAATAATGGAAAATGGTCCCGACAAGATATTGGGAGGAGATATTAATTAAGAACCTAAAATATGGAGCACCCAACAACAAGATTTTGGGGCATGCAATATAATCCACCAAATGTTTTTGATTGATTCGCATGTTGTTGTCCTTTTGGGTTTTTGGTTTGCTTTTTGGGACGTAAGGAATATAAAGAGTGGTGAATGATTTCAAGTCCATCAACCATGTGATGTGCTCTTCTCTTTACACCCATTATATTCAAACCTCCTACCTCCAATCAATTAAAGCTACATACACCTTATCTAACCAATATATATATAAAATGTCCTCTCGTAGTTAGTGAGAAATGATCTTAACTGTTCATCAGAGTTTATTAATGATTAAGAATTTTAGTTTGAAAAATATATGGGGTCAGTTTAGTAATGATAAGATCTTAACTTTTTAATTTTCAAGATAGATGGTATAGATGTGTCCACACTTTTTAGATGAGTGTTCTTACCTGAACCTTCCTTGAGGGAATCTCATATTTTTCATATGTAGATGAGTTAGGTTTTTCATATATACAAAGGACTAATTTGTCCTAAATGATAATCATTTCCTATTTTGAATGCTAATTAAATGAGATTAATGATGACTGTACCATTGATCTTTTATTTTATATGACTTAGATCTGTTCTCATGTGGGAGGGTGCGTGTACTGTTTTCATAGGAGCGTGCGTGCACTTCTCATGTAGGAGGGTGTACTATTTTCATAGGAGTGTGAGTGTGAGTGCGAGCACATAATCTTCCTTGATTTGATTATGCTCCCATAAATATATAAACCCCACTTATATTCCATGGAACAAAGTCATGATAACCTAATTTCATTTGACTTATACATGAATACCTTATTCCTTCCAAAAGTGATGCTTACACCAATGAATAAGTAACAAATCTCAACCTAATATAATGAGAACTCTTGATTGTGTTGTTTGCCAAATTTATATTGGGTTTCATCAAAGAAAAAAGAGTCCACTATGCAAGAGATAGGTATAATTATATATGATTCTAATTAGTGTGAGAAGATTTATTAGAGTTTTTTTTTTTTTTTTTTTCAAATCATTAAAACTAAATGTTAGATTCGTGTTATGCAATACGATCTCATATCAAACTATTATGATTTTGAATGAATGTTGACTTGGAAAAGAAGAACGGGAGGAGGAGACTTGAGAATGATGAGGGGAAGGATATAAACTAAAGAGAGAAAGAATAAGGCGTAGATTAGAAAGACAGAATAATTCACGTGCTACTGACTCTGTTACAAAGTAGTATGAGACTCGAATTCACTCCCATCAGTCATGTGATCGAGAGGGTTTTCCAGGACACCGGGTGTCACTAGACCACAAGGTCTTTGACACATACATATAATACAATGAATATAATAAAATATTTGTTTGTGAGCATATATACATGCAAAAAGTAGATGCATGAACTATATGACAAAAACTTGTGTTAGACCGTCTCGTAGGTGGTCTTAATCTGTGGGACGGGTTAAATCAACATAATTTGAGTTATAGTTATGGTTAAGTTAATCTTTAGTTATTTTTTTATAACCCAAAGTATGTTGATCCGACTTGTCTCACGGATTAAAACTCATTAGACGATCTCATACAAGTGTCACCCGAACCATATATATAAACTTCTCTACACATTCATTTGAATTAAGGAAAACAACAATACCTTCATGGATAGAACACAAACACTACAGCTTTCCCATCCGCCCTAACCTCCGCCGCCGCCGCCACAACCTCCGCCTCCGCCGCCACAGCCACCTCCACCGCCACAACCTCCGCCGCCGCCGCAGCCACCGCCACCCCCACAAGTACCCGCAGCCCCACAGCAACAACCTTGCGGGCCCTGGGCAATGGATTGAACCACCGTATCCGTTATTTCCACCGCCACTTCAGCAACGCGCCGCCCATCAATGCCACTCTCCGATGCCGTGGCGGCCGCCGCCCCGCCGGCGACGGCGGCACCACCGCCGGCCAGAACAGCCAAATTGCGCACTTTCTTGGCCTCATGAACCCTTGCAACCAAAACACATATAATCATCCCAATTAAGACAAGTACGCTGAGAACTATGAAGACGATGATGTATGCATTAATCATAATGTTATTATTATTATTATTATTATTATTACCTGCAAGACTCATTCTTTAGATCAGTAGCGGCATTTTATGGGAACGGTGACGAAAAGGATTGATTATTATTTAATTTATACAGCGACAAATAATGATTCTACACAGAATTAAACATATATGAATCTCAACTTCAAAATGATTGGTTTTGAGGATTCTTGTAATCATTACAAGTTTCGAGGAAATTGTGGTTTAATGTTATGGTAATTATTGGAAATTTTATATGGATCTATGTTGTCTTCTTTTACTTGGTATGTAGGGGTTCTGCATCTTTCTGGACGGCATTGCTAATCATAATATATAATTCGGAAAAATGCTACGTAACAATGCGGTTTACACCACTTAATGTTAATAAATGCATCACACAAATAACATTGAGTGGTGCATTTCATATTAAGAAATGCATTTTCATTGTGGTGCATTTCGTAACATTGAGTGGTGCATTTCTTAACATTGAGTGGTGTAAACCGCACGGCCGCACGGGAAGACGCGACCACATTTGAATAGAAATCTATCTATCTATATATATATATATATATATATATATATATATATATATATATATATGGTGCATTTCGTAACATTGAGTGGTGCATTTCTTAACATTGAGTGGTGTAAACCGCACGGCCGCACGGGAAGACGCGACCACAGAAAGTATACGAATCGCTCTTGTGTAATCGAGATGTAATCAGGGAGTGCTCGTGTGTAATCGGGGTGTAATCAGGGAGTATGATCGGGTAGTACATAGGTGTCTCAGGAGGGATTAGTCTAAAAGTCTCCTTCTCGCATTAAATGCGGGTATTTATAGGGTAGGTGAGGGAAAAGGTTACAAGTATTTATAGGATAGGTGAAGGAACAGGTTTCGTGCACTCGGCGTGTCGTTGGTACTATAGAATCCATGTTTTTAACATCATAACTATTGGGAAAAGTTTAAAGTTTACAGTTTAAAACTCCATGCAAAGCAGAGCATAATGTGTTGAAAGGAATTGCAAATGTCACCCACATGAAGAGAAAACTAAAACTTGTTATTATTGCAACAATGTCAGGAGGAACAAAGAAAAGGTTGATTCAAAAGCCACAATAATAATGTGCCCCATTCAATGAAATATTGAAAAATCAAAATTTGAGGCACAGTTAAACCTTCTACACTTCTCTCTACCTAACTAATTTAAGGTTGCCCATATAATGATATTTAGGAATTACATTCTACAATAATTGATCATAGTAAGTCTGAGGAGCTACATATCTAGACTCGTACCCGTAATTTACATGTCTATCGACAAAAAAAGCTTCACTAGGAGGAGAAACAACGCTAACCTGCATCGGTTCGTCGCCTCCCTGTACACTACCGAGGTGTGAATCCACGACAAACCCTTTGTTCTCCGAAAAAAATGATGTATGGGGTCTGGTTCCCGAGAACATGCTACAAGCGATTGTTCTCTTCGAGTTATAGTCCGGGGCAGACATTGTGTTGATGAACGAGGAGAACGGGTCGAGGGCGCTGGCATCAGCGTAATCGACTGTACTGAACGAGTCCCGGGTGCTCTCGGTAGTGAAGGATGCTTCATCTGAGCTTGTGAAA
This sequence comes from Ipomoea trifida, assembly GCA_003576665.1. NCBI lineage: Eukaryota > Viridiplantae > Streptophyta > Magnoliopsida > Solanales > Convolvulaceae > Ipomoea > Ipomoea trifida. The sequence goes on from CP025654.1 coordinate 1,572,572, forward strand.
AGGGACCAGTCACTCGCTGTGGCATCTGAGATCTCCATGTTCTCGGAATATGTTCCCATTATTGGCGGTCTGTTCCTATTCGCATTTCTCACAACACTACCGGAAGTGCGATTGATGATGTCTACTCCCGTCTTCAATCTATGATCACGAGATCGGTCCAGGCATGCGAAATGGTTACTGGCTTTGATTTGCTCGGGTCGTGACGGTTTCTGAGATTTCGTGGAGCTGTGCTTTGCAATCCCGGGAACTAGGTGCCTGGTACTCTTGCTAGCCCCGGTTCTATCTGGCCGGGGGGATGACCTATAACAAAGCATTATATACTTAGTTAGCAATCCCGTAATTATGCACATTGAATATTCAGATCAGAAACATCGAGTTCAATAAAGGCAATTCAATCACAGCGCTTTTGTACATACATTGCTGAGATTTCTAACACGATATATGACCAAGCAAGTGAAAGTAATTCTAGATTTTGAACAAAACCGAGAGATGTACCTCATGTAAAACAAGATATATGCGCCTTCTGTCATAACTCGGCTCATAGGTACTTGCTGAACCTGTCATTTTGATAGACCCGTTTTTATCACAGTAAGCTTAAAACACTCGGTAAAAGCAACTTTCTTTTCCTTCTTCCGTTTTTGATTTATGTCTTTTCTTATTCCTTTTTCCTCGTTTTAATTTGCCCAATTATTAGAGTTTAGTTTGGATTTTACCTCGACAATTACCGAAACCAAAACAATACAATTTTATGTAGAACTTTACCTTGGTATCATCAATCCTGAACCAATTGCCTTGCATATCTTTCACATAGGATATATAATGCCCAGAAAACGACGCATTTAGTGTATCCAAGTGGACCACGACAGCATAAAGCATGTAAAGCGGAGGTACATCATCGGTCCCGGTCATATATGGTATCATATCCAGCATTTCGGGGAAAGTAATGCACTTGTTTATCTTGCCATAACACCCACCCTGATAATCATAGTAAAAAAAAAAAACATTCAACCAAACGGCAATGAAGATCACTAGAGCAAGATATAACTTTATGGCGAGGCATCTTCCTAGCCTAAATATATTATGCCCATAAGACACGGTGAAACATTACCTGAAATCTTTTCAAGACAATAGTCAAGATATTAGGAGCTTCCTGTATGCTTAATTGCTTTTGTGCTCGAACATATGAAGAACAGCTTTTTCAACAACATGCAAAAAAACATAAGTAATTAAATATAAGTCTCTCTGATTATAAGTCAAATAGGACATTTAAAAGGAACAAGAAAAGTATTGTATCAATAACACACCTTCCACATCTATACATGTTTTCTCCATCGAGATCTTCGGGACTTGTAAATTGTGTCAACGCATCTTCAAGGGATTCAACCCAGCCATATATTTCCAATGTAAGATCCATGATGTTTTCATAGCACTCTGACTCGTGATGACATCTCAAACATTTGACCTAGTTTAAATAAGACTTTTGTAAATCTAAATTTTATAAAAAAATATTGAAATTACCGGACAAAGCATCAGAAGATTGAACTTGAAAATGACCAAAAACCTTAGATCTTAGTCGTCCCCCAAAAATGTGCTGAATAAAGGTTGTTTCCTGCAGTCTAGGTTCAACGGCCTTTTCTCCGCCCAAACCTTCCAAGCATATAGATTGCATTGATGCCACAAGAAGCCTAGATAAACAGGAAGTCATACTAACCGTATGAGAGTAAAATCTATAATAGTATTTGTAAATTTCAATACTAACAAAACTCATCATAGTTCTCTTTTATATTAATTTTATAAACAATCTTTGCCATGAAAGAACTGAATTTGTTTATAAAAATGCCAAAAAAGTGTGCATGGATGATATAAGTGTAGATTTGACACAAAAACACGCAATAATTTGCAATGAGAACAAGGATTTGAGTCTATGTAAACCTTAAAAATTCATGTGCATCTTCCTGACTTCCGTTTCCAATCTGGCTGTTTATGCTCTGCATACGCAAAAGAAATCTATTGGGAGACAGAGGTTCTCCGCTCTCTCTTAACATCATCACATGCTGCTCAAGTTCACACATGAGGCACCAATCTCTGCCACAGCCTGGTACACGAGTTCAAAAATATATATGATTTTCTTCTATGTAGACAGATTAAAAGACAGAAAATAAACAGAAACTGAAAATGAGAAGACAGAAAGAGCATTTCAGAGAAGTTAATTACAAGTTCGAGAATGTGATCGATGAAGCAGATAGACTGTTAGAGGTTTGGTGAAGGTCAAACACTGCAAGACTGCATTGGCGTAACAGCTGCAAAATAGAACCAAAGAAAAGAGCGACAATGAATGGCTTAATCAGGTAGTGGTGCCATAGAGATATTTTAGACTACTTTTGGGAAAACTGAAATTTTTTAGACGCTGATAATTCAAATATCAACACTGAATTTCAAAAATAACTAAAAGTATACCTATTCCCGCAATTAATTAGTCCTCTAGGCGAGACATTGAGAACTTCATACTGAAAGTACTTCACAAATTCTTCATAAGGAAACAGCATCTGTACATTTGAAAAAGCAATAATCAGATTTCATTAACATTAATTAATGCCCATAATAGACGTCCTCAATAAAAGTAAAAAACATTAATAACAGAGTTTAAATGGAGATAGACATTTTTTTACCAATAGACTAAATTCTTTCAAGCTTTTCATCTATTAAAGTAATGTTAAACCTCAATCTAGAGTTCATTAAAGGCCGACCTTTAATTTCTTGTGCTTGTCAGTTTTGACTACTGAATGTGCTTGCCTGTCAGGCCTTGATGACTTCATTAGACCAAACATTTTCATGATGCCATTCCGTCCATTAGAAGGAATAGACTCCTTTATTTTAGCATTTCCTGCATCACAAGTCAATTGTTATGCAAAAGAAGAGAATGAACTTCTTCGTACAGAATAGAAATGCAAGAAACCTACTCAATTCATCGCCTTTCTGACCCTCCCCATCCTGGTCTGAACACATTTCATCTCTTGATACTTTTGGTTTAGATTTATTGATTTTCCTTGTTGCTCCCATTTCACAAGAATAGTCCATGCCTGCAGTCATATCCTGAGAAGTAAATCCTCCTGAGAGAATGCTATCTCCATTACTCGTATCGACTTGAGTTTCCCATGTATTTGTCTCGTGACTCTCTAAATTCGGTGCATCTGAGCTGGCATAGTAACTTCTTGTCCAGGGATCATTCTCACTTTGCCTCTGTGACATATAACTGTTCTGCATTGTACTTTTGTTATCAGCATCTCCACCGGGAACGCTATACTGTTCATAAAGCATAGAGTCACTCTCTCTGAACTGCAGTAAACAACAAATAAAGCATGAAGAAAGCGGAACCACAGAAATGTAAAAACCCCATCACTTTCATAATTGATGAGACTTAAAACCTTATTTCTAGTAGAAGGTTCTGATGATGGAATCGTACAGCACGAAGTTGATGAAGTAACTCTACTCCTAGAGGATTGTTCGGAACCTTCTAATATGTTTCCTTCAGCTTTTCTTATTGCATCCTTATTTCCTTTCCGCGAAGCTCTCCGTTCAATAGATCTTCTCTGCCTCAATGGAGATTCAGAGGGATCTATCGAAGCACAAGCAACACCAGTTGAGCTTGGTGTGCTTATAGGAGATTGAATGATATGGTCAGAAGGGTCTTTCTCAAACTTAGGCTGCTTGGAATTGTATTCGACAAACTGTGCACTCATGTTACTATCAACTGAGACCCGTCCGGGGAGCTCTTCCATCAAAGCAGACTTAGGAGATGAAATATTGCTGTTGTTTTCCAATAGCTGGCACTCTTGTTTGTGAATTTCCCTCCAATGGAGAATCTGGCACTTGCCCGAACTGTATAGACATTATCACTTGAAATAATTAGCTTTGGCCATATCCAGACCAAATTTTAAGCATGAAATTCAGAGGGGGATAGGGGGAAGACAAAAGCTTCAACATAGCACTGCAAGTCCCTAAATGAGAAATCCAAGATAGCTGACTATATCAAATTCAAATGTTTAGTCATACCAGTATCGAACAGACTTGCATCTAGAGCACCGAGTTGTTGCTGGACCATAGCACCTCGCACACTCATGAAGTGAAGTATTTGGCAAAGGGACACTTGGCACACTTGCAGCCTGATGAAGTGAATTGCTCGTCAAAGGTACAGGTACAGGTACAGGAGGAAAGACATTGGCAGCAGCCATGGCTTCTACCCTAAAAGCTTCTTCAGCAGCCTGTTGAGCTAATACACTTGCCCTCCCTTTCTTTTTTGCAGCCTCATTCCATTTTCCTAGGAAGATGTAAATAACAAGCGGAAGCACAACTAGGAACAAAAACAGAGCAAGAACATCGGTTTCACTTGGCTGGAGCATGATCCCACCAGCAAACTCATGTCCAATTTGCTGAAACTCCTCCTTGAGAACACTGATCACCTTTAGCTACAAAGCAAGGGTTAGAAGTGTTTTGTTTGACAGTAACCTAATCAACATGAACTACTTTCTACAAGTAAGAAGAACAAGTAATTCATATTTACATTATTACAAATTAAGCAAGAATTATAAGTGTGTATTTATCAACGAGAAAGAATCATAAAAACCCTCCTTTTTTCAGTGAATAATTTACTTTTTTTGACAAGCTTAGATCTAGTCATTCAAGCATTGGTTGCTAACAAGGAAATAACTAACTATCATTCCTCTAAGAAATGGTAACCAAATCTGCTATGTCAGAAAAGCAAACAATATGTCTTTATTCACCCAAACTTAGTAAGATTAGAAGATCCTATCCATATACAGAATGAAAAGGTTAATTATTTTCAGTTTTCACTGCCAGAATTCTCTCTAACGGGTATTTTCTTGTCTGTTGAGGGACGTAAACCTGCTTTCATATAGGAAGGCAGACCAAACAAGCATTAACTCTTCCTACATAGAAGCTTTTACAACACAAGTGCATCATAGTCCAAAAATTGACCCAAATAATGTAATTCCTCCACCTACTATGTTTAAAAAAATATCAATACAAGTGGTTTCCAAATGATAGGAATTTTTCTGGAGCTTGCCATATCAAAGTAGCAATAAATATATGTAATGAGCAGCACTTGAACATAATTGGAACAAATTAAACAATAAGATTGGCAGGGAAGAAAAAAGCTTTGTTATAGCATAAGCAATAAGACTCCCAGTCAATTCTCTGAATGTTCCCACTAATTTCTTCCAACCATGAGTATCTATTTCACCAACTCCAGTCAATTTTTTGACCAATTATCCTCTAAAAAATTAATTAATTAATTAACTAAACCTCAACAAACAAGCTATCCAACACCTGCATTTGCAAATAAAGGTAAGCCCACAAACCCATTTCTGTAAATGGAAAGCTGGGGAAACACAGTGAGATGAACTCAAAGAGAAGGAAAAATAAGAATGTTCAAGTAAAGTAACCCGACACCCAGCATTTTCTAGGTAGAGCATAAAACTTTCCCTTCCACTCGTACCAATAAAAAAAATAAAAAATAACATAAAAATCCAATCTTTATGCTGTTTACGAACTAAAACACCAAGACCCAGACAAAATCAGGCGTTCAAGCTCAAGATTCAGATAAGAACAAGCATAGAACCCAGAAAGATTATATACCTTTCTGCATAAGAGGCAAAATCAGCAGAATAAACACCCTGGGTTCTCTTTTGCAGCTCCTGGGGCTTCTCTTGTTAGCTCGGAAAGATACTTTTATTCCTCAAATGGTAAGAAATCCACCGCTTCTGCTCTCCATTGGCCTGCCTGGCTTCACAAAATGCCTCTCTTCTTCGTTTCGTTTGCACTTTAAGATTGGGGAATACTCGTGTGTGCTCACTCCACACCCTACAGATTCAGTCCAGGACAAAAGGCTTTGGACTCGGTGGATATGATTTCAGACTTTCCGGTGGGTGGGGCCCGGCCCGGGGGAGGATAGATCATGGCCGTCTATCGCGTCCTTGTCAGATGATGTGGAACGAAAGAGAAAGTCTTGAAATTGGTCTTCTCTTCTCCTCTCTCTGGAGAGATGTTTTCTATTTTATTTGTTTACTTTTTTTAGTAACAAAAAAATTCAAAAAATCTACACTACATAAAAGATAAATTAGTTTAATATATTTATAGTTAATTGATTTAAATTAAGAAAGTTAACATGTCATTTTTGCTAGAACTCAAATTTATAACATTGTGATTATTAAACTAATATTCGTATACTCTGATCAACTTAGTTAATGTTTTCCTACTCGATAAGAATTTGAGTTCTCAATAAATCAGCTTAAGTTATTTATAAATAACAGACTCAAATTAAGAAAATCAATTGGTTACCGAAATTATACCAAAAATTATTATTATTATTATTTATACCGAAAAAGACACATCTCAATTGGTTACACAATCTAAAACAAGTTTATAAGTTTTGCTTTATTAGTAGTGCGTCTAGTATGCACATCCCACAATTTACCTTATATACCAATCTTCAGGACATGAATTATGAAGAACTAATTAAATAATAATAATAATAATAATAATAATTTTATTATTATTATTATTATTGATGAAAATATATCAAACATTCAAACCCCATGTGCATAATTGCAACTAGTCATTTAGGTATATTTTAATAGATAATTGGGTGTTTAATTTGTTTCACACCTAAAACATGTAATAACAACAATATCATAAAATATAATTGGAAAAAAGGTAATCCCAAAGGACCCAAAAAGCACCACTAATATTAAATTTTTGACAAACAAAAAAGGGAATATAGAATTAGGAGGACAGTTAGTGTTTGATTAATAGTATATATTTGTTTGGGACCATATTTGGTCATAAATCTGGTATGATCAGTTCATCATTTGAACTCCCAAAGTACTCATCATATCATAGGCTTATCAAACAACTCCCTAGTCCCTACTTTGGGGTTTAAAAAAAATTAAATATTTTAACGTGACGAGAGAAATCTATTGCAATTATGTGAGTGTGTATTGGGTAAATTTTATTTATATGTAGTAGCTCACAAATTATGCATAAAAAATAATCACACTAAAAATACCATGTATAATGGGTTCGACAAAAAAAGATGTTAGCAATCATTGATCGAACTCGTGAAAGACATGACTGTTTACTTAGAATTATAGATTGGTATCATGTGAGGATCGTTATACTGTGGACCAAGGTACACAATGTTGGTCTTATACATATGTGTCTTATGTTGTGAGTTTTTGTGTCTTATATTATGAAATTATGTACATTAACAGTATTAATTATGTACCTAAAATAAATTAGTAGTTATGTAACACACAATATATTGCGTGTCTTATGTTATGAATTTATGTCTTGTGCTATAAAATTATGTGCCTATAGAACATACATTATCTACCTAAATTAGATTTGAAAATAAAGTAAATATATAACATATTTATGTGTCGTGTGTTGTAAATTTTTGTATTTTGTGTTATTAAATTTTGTACATTAGATCAATACTATGTGGACCCTGGGCCACAATATAAATTGCCACCATATCATTACTTTGAATAGATTGGCCCACATTTATGTTTTGGGCCTAAAATAATTCAACTTTGGCCTACCAAATATAAAGAGAGAGGGACAAAGAGTGAAATATGAATCATTTTAAGTGATTTAAAACACAATAATAATGAAAAATATTGTAATATTAAAAAATATTATATTTATTATCATTATACAATTTTGTCGGGCCAAAGAGTGGGAGACCTAGAAATGAGAGAGTTCACATTTTGAGGGTAATGTATTGCATTGCATTTTAATGCTACATACGAGGCAACATAGTTGACACAAAAAGAGAGATATGCATATGATTATTTAAGCTATTATTGATTTTATTACAATTTCTTCACTAAAATTTGAATCAGTGACCTCCTATTTGGAAAGTCAGAGTCTCAAAGATGCCATTGAATTACAAATTACTTCGCAAACACTTTAAAGGTATCCACATTAGTGGTTTTTTTGTGATTTTTGAGGTAAATATGACTTAGTTGGAGGAGAGAGAAATGCAAAAATCACTCTGCATGCACCTTGATTTTTATCAAAAAATGGGAGCCACATAAAAATAAAGGAGATTCGCGCAGCACACACATGCTGCGGCAACACAGCTCCAGCTAAGCGCGTCCAGACGTATAAATGTTGTTGTTGTGTGTTTTTTTAAAATATATTTTTAATTTTTAATTTCGCATCAGACTTGTTATTTATTTATTTTTTCTTCTCCTTCGCTCTTCTCTCTCATACTTGGCACCTTAAAAACCACACGAAGAACTCTGAGGACCCCAAGTAATAATAATAGGATTTTTAATAATGATAATTGACATGTGTAATATATGATATAGTAGTGTAGTTGAAAAATGTCAAATATAATTGAACTTTGCCAGCAACCACCTCCACCTACTACTATTTCAAACGAGTCAAGCAGCTGAGATGAATCAAGACTCGAAGCCGCTATTTAAGTATTAACCTGGCCCTGAAACTGTGTAAGATACGGATTAGGATTTACTAGGAATTAGGAACATCCATATCGGATTCTAACTTAGAGAGTCCAATCAAAGCTCTCCGCTTGTTGTTTCCGAATTGGGAATTTGGGATTACACCTTATTTAGGGGACTGGAGTGGCGATAAAATCATGAAATCGCCCTCCATTGCCTCTGAAGTTCTTAACGATCTCAGTTTTCCGCTCACCGCCGCCATGGATGATAAGAGGAGATCGTACTGGAGGTTTAGCAAGACTGATTTTTTCCCCGAGCCCACATTCGAGAACTTCTCCACCTACCTCCACGCGCTGGGCCGGACTCCGGGTCGGCTGAAAGATCGGGTTTTGGCCCGCTCCGATGAGGCCACGGAGATGGTGGAGCTGAAGAAGGAGTCGGAGAATGAGATGCAGAAATGTTTGACATGGTGGGACCTAATGTGGCTCGGATTCGGGTCGGTCGTCGGGTCGGGTATCTTCACAATTACCGGTCTCGAAGCGCGCTATGAGGCGGGCCCTTCCATTGTTCTAGCCTACGCAATCTCCGGCCTTTCCGCTTTGCTTTCGGTTTTCTGCTACACAGAATTCTCCGTCGAGATCCCAATCGCCGGCGGGTCGTTCTCCTTCCTCCGCGTCGAGCTCGGCGATTTCGTGGCGTTTTTGGCCGCAGGTAACCTTCTATTGGAAGCCATTGTAGGCGCCGCGGGGCTAGGGCGCTCGTGGTCGTCCTATTTTTCCAGTCTTATAAGCAACAATGCCGATTTCTGGAGAATCAAGATTGATTCTTTCGCCGAAGGGTTCAATTTGTTGGATCCAACGGCTGTGGTGATTCTCGCCCTTGCAAATGGAATAGCCATGACTGGAACTCGCCACACTTCGATTCTGAACTGGCTAAGCTCCATAATTACTGCTCTGATTATAGTTTTCATCATTGTTGTTGGGTTTATTAATGCCAAGACTGAGAATTTATCCCCATTTGTCCCTTTTGGGGCTGGGGGGGTGTTTAGGGCTGCAGCTGTAGTGTATTGGTCTTATACAGGTTTTGATATGGTGGCAACAATGGCAGAGGAGACTAAGAAGCCCTCTAGGGATATTCCATTAGGGTTGGTTGGTTCAATGTCTATTATCACTGTGGTTTATTGCCTAATGTCATTGGCTCTCACCATGATGGTGAAGTACACCGTGATTGATGCAGATGCCCCGTTTTCGGTTGCGTTTGAGGGGATAGGCATGAAATGGGCGAAGTATTTGGTGAGCATTTGTGCTTTGAAGGGAATGACGACGAGTATGCTAGTAGGGTCTATGGGGCAGGCGCGGTACACTACTCAGATTGCCCGGGCGCATATGATTCCCCCGTGGTTTTCCTTGGTGCATCCGAGGACTGGAACGCCGATATATGCTACTTTGTTGACCACCATAACTAGCTGCATTATTTCGTTCTTCACGAGCTTGGATGTTTTGTCTAGCGTGTTCTCGTTCAGCACCCTTTCCATTTTCATGCTAATGGCTGTTGCTTTGCTGGTTAGGCGGTACTATGTTAAGGAGCAGACTACGAGAGGCGATTATATCCGATTCTTGGTGTGCCTGTTTGTCATCATAGGCTCGTCAATTGGAGTGACAGTTCTTTGGAATAGGGATAGTAGAGGCTGGGTTGGGTATACCGTGGGAGGCGTTTTATGGGGTTTGGGCACGTTAGGAATGGGATTGCTTCCGAAAAAGAGAGTTCCGAAAGTTTGGGGAGTTCCCCTTGTTCCTTTGCTGCCATCATTGTCAATCGGGATGAACTTGTTTCTTATAGGATCTCTTGGTGCTGCCGCGTTTTGGAGGTTCTTCGTATGTAGTGCTGTGATGGTAGTTTACTACCTACTCGTCGGTGTCCATACTACGTATGACATGGCTCATCAAAGTCATCCCGATTTGAGGACTGAAGAGGGGAGAGTTGCTTCCAATCAAGTGTTATAGTAGGTTAGATGCCAAAAATCTGCATCTTAACTTATGTACATTTCCCCAGATGTCAAGGTTCTCTGGCTTAGTGTCTAGTATGAAACATAGAATATGGTTTCATTTTAGTTTAGGATGGTCTATTTTTGTTCTTTTGGAGGTTGCAGTAGTGATCATTGACAAGTTAATAGACATATGTATGATTAACATGGATTGGAAAACAAATGTCAATGAAGAATGTGTCATTTTGATTCATTATTGTCAATGAGGTTTTGTTATGCATGTGTCTTGTTTTTTCATGTGATCTTTGCATTTTTGTGAGTGACGGGAAAAACCCGCAGTCACTACTGAGTTTGTACATTAGGTAAAATCTGCAAAGTGACTCTAACCGACAAAGGACCACAAGGAGGTAAACCAGCTTAGGTTACTCATAGCTGACGAGCTCAAACTGAAAAGGCCAATAGGCCTCTACCGTTGTAAGTCGAATTCGAAACTTACAGTCAGACCAACTTGGCTGGAATTGCCCCTTTCTGTTGCATTTTAGAGGTTCAAGAAAAGAAGTGGAAGGAGTTCATAAAAATTTGAACACATGCAAAATGTAATAGGTTGAAACATGATCAAAATGGTAGGTAATCATCTTACAAGCCAGCAAAAAAAGAACTAGGAGAGAGTTTCTCCTGTAGTTGCAAGTGTTAAAAAACTGCTTATTTCTGGGTTTTCTTCTTCCACAGATCAAACATTTTGATGCCAGAGCTTCTCCTCTTCCCACTTCCAAAATCTCCGGTTTCACCAATCAACCCGGGAGACCCCAAATAGCTGCCATATCCTCCCACTGCAGATTCAAATACACTGCTGTTATAGTGTTTATCCATCGATCCACACCTCTCGGAAATCCTTCCCTCGTTCATCTCTGCCCCGCCTGCAAGAACTGCAGCTGCTGCATCTGCTGCCTTTCTCCACTGCTCAGTTTGCACGCGGAGTTTCTTCATCTCGGCTTCTAGCTCCTCCTTCGCCTTCTCTGTGGCGTCTAGCTTCTCGTTTACCCTGGCTGCATTGCTCTTAGTAGCTTCCAGCTCTTGGATGACTTGGTTTAGCTTAAGAGCTGTTTCTTCTTCCTTGGCTTTAGCTGATGATACCTCCACAACCTTTTCGTCTAGCTGCAGATTTAAGGTTTTATTTTCTTGGCTAAACTTTTCGAGCTCTTTTTCCTTCTCTTCTAATTTCGCCCTCAATGAGTCTAATTCGTCGTTCTTCAGCCTCAGCTTTTCATTAGACACCTCTTCTTGATCACTAGCTTCACTGGATTTAGGTTTTGGTTCCACAGAAACCTCGAAAAGATCAGTTTCTTGCAGGCAATCGCCCGCGATTTCATCTGCATTTTCGGATGGTTTCTTCGTTTTCTTCTCGAGCAGTTCTTGAGCTGCTTTCTTTGCAGCCTCAGCTGAGGCCAATTGCACTTTCAGAGACCTGAGCTCTTCCTGCGCTTGCCCGAGCTGGGATTCTAAGTCTGTGATTCGCGCCCCGAGCTTCTTCTGGCTCGGGGCATCCGACTGGGCACTGCGCGGCGATGATCGCCGATCACTCAACGGCTTGGGGCTCCGGTCATTCACCGCCCGGTGATGCGAAGAGTCTGAATCTGAGCTTGAAGTTTTTAGCTGAGATGGAGCTCTCGGAGATTGCCTTTGAGGCAATTCTGATCCCCTTTTCCCCAAAACAAACAAACGAAAAACCTCAGTGCTCATCTTATCAACACAAATCGCTATGCAACTAAGCATTAATCTCAATGAACAGATAGTACAATGTAATAGTGTCAGTTGTATTTAAAAAAAAAAAAAAACAGTAATCTCAATCGAGGTTGTTTTAGTGTTTTTGTTTCCACTATAATGCAAGAATGGCAATCATTGTAGGACTATAGGATTTTACCTTGATCTTGGCATTTGGCTTCCTCAAACAATGCAAGCTCTAACTACACAGATTCTAGTTCTGCAAAACTATGAATCAGAAACCACAAGTAATCAAGCTAACATAGTACATAAATGTGAAAAAAGATTGAATTTTTTTGTTAAAGATTTCTGCTCAAATATCATCATTATCCATGGATGCTAAGCAGGAAATTTGATGCTAGCTGAGTGCAAATCAAGAAAGTATAATATAATGATACTTTAGGGCTGTGACTAAACCAAGAAAGTGCAAAAGGAAAAGAACAGAAAAAGCAAATTGCTTAAAAAGACATGAGAGGAAAAGCAAAGTAGGATGAAGCCCAAGCATGCTTTTTTAGATCAGAGCAAAAGCAAGTTTCCAGTCCACTCTTCCTCCATGCACATCTCAATATCATTAAAAGATGTGCAATGCTTGTCTCTCCCCACCCCACCACTTCCTCAATATCGCAAATACACAGTCAAATTGATCAGATTGTTAGTTTGATAACAACAGGGTTCTAAATTTGACTTTCATTGTGAGCAGTTTATTGATTTTCTTGATTTGAGCTGATCAACTATAGTAATTTAGGTTGATTTATCTCCTATGGTCCTTTGTTGGCTAGAATCACAACACAGAATTTAATACACACACTCAGATAGTAAATTTGTATATAAAACCGCTTATCGACTATTATAGTTGCATTAGTAGATCGCTTATCAACTGTCTCAATCCTTTGACATTATAAGTATATTAGTAAGACGCTTACTAACTGTCTCAAAATGTTGAGTTCGGCCCAATATTTTCACTCAATTTCTAGAGTGTAAGGACACCTTAGAATCTTCATTGTTGTGTTATACTTTGGTTAAAAGATGATAATCTAATCTTCATGTTTTGTTTTACACTTCAAGATTTATGTTTTCTACTTAGCAGCAAAAGAAAGAGGGAAACCAGAAGAACACTGAACCCACTCATCAACAACAATTATGTTTGGCAGAAAACATTAATGTATGAAGCAAATGAAACATGCAAAACCTCAGAAAATGCTAAAAATCTTACCTTGAAATCGTCAAGAATGTTTTCAGATTCTACTCTACCCTCAGATAACACTCCTACTCAATTGTTCTTTGGCCAAGAAGAGATATACCCATACCCACCTGGAAAAGAATTACACAAAAGAAGCAGAAATTATGCAGCAAAAATGATGGTGGCACCAGTACATTCAAGAAAGCTTGTGGGGCAGTGAGAGATTTATATAAAGTTTTGAACTTTGAGCTCCACTATGAAATTTGAAAGCTTGAATTGAAGCTTGGTGGGGCTAGGGAGGTCAGAGGAAGAAGACAACTGATGAAATTTAAAAAGACAAGGGTAACTGTACAGTAAAACAAAATGTTGATATCTTGGGGTTGTAAATTTTGTAGTTAATTAGGGTTTTCTCATCACTTGGCAATTGTTACTCCCCATACCATTTTGACTCAATTAGTTTGAATTAAATTAAGTGATCATACCCATCATAGTTTTTAACTATTGAAAACTCTTTTAACACTCGTTGTAAGATTAATCTAAATATAGTCTTGAAAGAGTGGTCAAGTGGATGAAACATAATTCTCATATCTGAAAGTTATGAGTTTGATTATTGTCATCCAACACCTTTTACAGAAGACTTATATGGTTCTTTAGTACGTTTATGAGTGTAAAGTAGTTCTTTATTGTATATCATAGATGTACGGCCTCCGCACTCTCAACAAACTCTAAAGACAAATGTTGTCATTACGTTTCAGCACTTGTCATTTATTAATATATATATGTGTGTGTGTGAAATGTATACAAACAAACAAAGAAGCCACACATATTAAATATTATACTAGATAATTTAAAATAGAAGTCTTCAAAGGATCCATTATATTCTAAATCTTTGATGAAAAGTTGATTTATTGGCATGCAATGTCAACTTGGAGCCCAATTTATTTGTTTCTTGTCATTTTCCCACAGCTTGAAAAGCCCTTTTCACTCTCTGCATTTGGAAAACAGTGCATGCATCTAATCTTTCAAGTTTGAATTAAATGACAACTTTGAATTTCTTGATGTGTGTTGGACTTTGAAGTATGAAAATTACAGATTTAGAGTTCTATCAAGTGGATTAGAGTTCTATCACATGGCCAACAGATTAGAAAATTACACATACATGAATTGAGAGGGCAAAATGTCACACAGATTTAAGTAAGCAATTAAATATGTAAGTTGTGAATTCGTAGTTGTCTATTATCTCTTATGTATAGTTATTATGTGGGTTACTATACGAGAGTGAGTTTACTGAGTGCACACTCGAATATTTGCGGCAAATTTCTTACATTTTCCAATGTAATTAAGTACCAGAGTCTCGGTCAAGACTTGACCGGATTGCACCCACATAAGTTGACTCTTATTTGGAGAAAGACCTCTTTAGCATGACGTATATATCCAACCTTACGATTGTATTAACAAGTCAGATATCTGATTAATATATTGTGTATATGTCAATGTGCATATAAAAATCATGTGTTGAAGCATCCATAGGCCTATTGATGAGCATGTGTTGTACAATGAGACTAAGGAGAATCAAAGAATGAATTGTACTAATTAGCCCATTTCAATATGAGAGATCTTAAGGCCGAAGTTCAAAGGGAGCCCATATTCAAAACAAACAAATAGGCCCATTTAATAGATATTCATAACAATTAGGATTATAGTTGAGGCCCATTGTTTTCAAAAAAAAAATAGTTGAGGCCCATTAAACGAGTCCAAGACGTACTGCGATAGCTTACCATTGTTATGCCATGGACTCAGGTCTACCTTGCAAGGTGGACCCATATCCATGTTCACAATTTTAGAACTTTATATTAACAATTTTTGAACTCTATATTCACAATTACAGAACTTTTATGTTCACAATTTCAGAACTCTATGTTCACCATTTCATAAATCTATATTCACAATTTCATAACTCTATATTCAATATAATAACACAATTTTTGAATCTATATAACAAAATTGTGAATATAGAGTTCAAAAATTGTGAATATTGCGTATGTGATTTTGTATTTTAAGATTTAAAATTGTGGATATAGAGTTCTAAAATTGTGAACATAAAGTTTTTAAATTGTGAACATAGATTTTGGTCCGCCTTGCAAGGTGGACACGGGTCCATAGCATAATTTGCCGATAGCTTAGAGTCATTCAAAAATACAATGTAACATATAAATGTAATTGCATGATCAACATGCATGAATGAATCATTTCCATGGTTGTTAAAATTGAAGAACCTTCACATAGGCAAGCCATTTATTTTTAATGAATCAAGTAATATATGAATATACAATCTCTTTTATCACTCTATATACGAGATCACGGGATCTTTTACGATTCCCGTTGCGATAGATCTCTCTCTAGACTCAACATTATTAGCTTATTATTTTTCAATCATCTATTGTGATAGATCTCACTCTAGTCTAGACTCAACATTATTAGCTCATTATTTTTTCAAAATTGGTTGGTATGTACTAGACCTAGTGACAATGGAGGTTGAACTTTAATTTGATAAACATTACTATACTACACTAACATTAATTGCAACCATAAATATTAAATGACTACATGGGGTAGGGTTTTAAATCCCTAGAAGAGGAGTTGTTGGAGAAATCTTACAACTTAGGACTTTTAGCGACCGCGTTGCACCATGCCTAATTTTCATGTTTTATGGTTGCTTTAGTCCTATCAGGATAGCTCGAGTGGTCGACGTTTAAACTTATTTCTAACGATGAGATTCAAACTTCACAAAGAATTACTCCGTACTATGTAGTAGTGATATAAAGACCATTTATGCTTAGAATTGAGCAACTTTAGATGGTTTGGTGGCGAACAGAAAACGCCATTAATACGTACATGTCTATAGGGTAAGCTACCACCATGCCCAATCTTCAACTTTATGTCAGTATGTATAAATGCTGCACCTAATCCCTCTGACTTACTATTTTTGTCATTGAATTTATTGCACTTTAAAAAAAAATTGTCGTAACATTTTTATGTATCATCTTTTCACTTTAATTTGTACTTCTTTTAGTATTCAAATTTTAAAAAATATTGCGAATTCAATTCAAAATATTATTTTTTTTGAATACTACTAACTCTATTACAATGCAGTATCTGTTCATAACTACTTTCTCAACCTATTGAAGCACAAGAGTCAGTATTGCCTCCACTGAGGCTCGAACCCACCACCTCCCGTATATGTGTGTGCGTGCGCGAATTTGATAACAAATCCTTGTGTAAAAGGTTATGACTGACTTAGTCGCACACTCGCACATCAATTTATCAATTGGATGGAAATTTTAATAAAAATAGAAAAGTTAATTTTATAATTAGTATAAAATTTTAAGTTTCTAATATTTATAAAACTAATTTTATATCTTTCTCTTCATTTTCCAACCATCATTAACTATTAATCTATCGAAATAAATGGATAAGATATTAGGAGCATATTCTCAGCCAAGCTTCTAATATTCTACCAAATATATTTAGTTAGAACATCACCATTATCGACTCTTAGAGAACTTTTATATTAGATTTAGATTTATAGATTAAATAAAAACAAGGATTAATAATTTAATGGAAAATGTGAACGTGAATGTTGAATATTCTGATCTGGTCCCCTATTAAATTATTTTTCTTTATGGACTACACTACAAAAGTACAAATTGGCTTGTGGGGATGTTTTATTGCAACTTTATTAATATTAAATAAAAATAAAATCCCCCGTGTTGCCTCGAGAATTAAATATATAAATTAAAATTTGAAATCTGACAATCACACACAGAAGAGAACGTGCAGGCATGCTAGTGGAGACTGGTGAACAACAACCGATACGATAAGATTTAATTAATTAATTAATTACATAAAGATCAAATAAAGAAGAAATTATAATCCTCTCTCAAATATTAAAGACTTATAGCACCCTAAGATTTTTTATTATATATATATATAATGATTATATACGACATATGTAAATATAATAAAAATATCGCATTCAAATTGTGGAAGATTCGATAGTTTGAAATTTAAATGTAGAAGATTTTGATAGAACAACAACATCAGTATAATTTGTTTTGTCGAGTTTAATGTGAACGTGAAATGCCAGCCCGTGACCAATCAAAGGCAACTTTGAATGGAGTTCTTGTTGATGAGGTGGGAAATAAGGATGTCTTGTTTTTTTAGCTTATAGAGATCAGAGATGATGACTCATAGCTTGATTGCTGAGTTTTGGATAATATATGGTGAATTGAAACTATGTTAGGGTTGGAGTTTTCAGAAAGTGCAATGGGAGATTCCTTAGTGGTCCTGTCCAAAATTTTGTATGTGAATTGTAACATCAAAATCCTACTTGTACCACATTGATAACATAAAGTCCATCATGAATCATGATACATGTTTGCCATCAAAATTAAGATCTTTCGATATATATGTTAGATCATGGATGGCCCTCCTATATACGCATTTACGATTAACCTATACCTCTGATTGTACTGAATTTTCTAGTGCAGTTTAATTCTGATGTGTAATTTGAAAATTATTACACATGTATATTGTTAAACAATATTTACAATCTAGTAAAAAAATAAAAATAAAAGTAAAACGCTAAAGAGTAAAGATGCCCAAAATTATTGTACTTTGGTTAGACATAGAAGTTTCTTCAAAAAGGAAATGGAGATGGGCCACCTCCATTAATGAAGGGGAACAAGTATTCAGACATTAACCGTACGATAAAATGGGAGAACAGTGGCGTTCCCATTGGGGTGTCAGTGAATGGATGCAATTATGCAAATGATACTTTCTTTATTCGCCGCACCTCACGCGGCATCATGACGCATTTTCAAGATAAAATTATCCACTTGCCAAGTCACTGTGGTCCTCCTCACCTACCCGCTACCAACTACGTACGACATCTACTCTCAACCAAATCTTAACTCCTTTGTTTTTTGAAACCACCTTAACTAGTTTGTAAAGTACTCATCAAGAGTGAAATATTGGTCCAAATTTAGATATCATCTTACAGTATCTTGGGCAAAGTTGATGAAGGGTTAATTTAAATTTAGTCCGGTCAGGAGTTTGGGATGCACCCACGAATCAGAATTTGAGTCTTACCAGATCAGAGAGAGTTCGAGTGGTGCCCAGAGTTTGATATTTCTACAAACTTACAAAGCATGACTAATTCGTTTAACAAGTGTTGCAAATTTTCGGAATGAAAGGAAATTATTTTACCCTTAGGACATTAGTCACACATAAGACTTGTTTTTAAGATTAAGATGTTCCGAATGTCACGAATATTTGATAGTTTGTGTTTGGATGTACACTTTTAGCGTAGCTAGATTGGCTCTATTTACTAGATAATTTGACGATATCAAGACAATCGGACACTCAGATGAAAGATATTTTATTGATGGGCCCCATATTGTACAAACCACATGCTAGGCCAACGCAAAAGTACAAGGGGGAAACACACACACATGATGACATGAAGGAAAGCGAGGGATAAATTATTGGACGCTACGCCAGAAAACAGTTTCGACGGATTACTAAAAAAGGAAACGATGCTTGCTCGCTCGCCTCGCCTCCCCTCGCCCGCTCGCTCTAAGAGCCGTAGACGATCTTAATGTTCTCGACGGTGACAACCCCGCCGCCGACCTTTGGTGCCAAAGTCACCAGCACTGCATCATCATCCTCGGCGCCCAAATCCTCCAAGGGCTCATTCAGACCCAAGCTCAGACTTGTCCTAATCTTCTTCGACCCCGTGTGCTTGTGCGGCAAATGCGCGAAACTCCCAGCGTACTCCGCCTTCTCCTTCCCGGCCTCCGGCTCGTCCTCGTCGTTCAGGTAGACATCAAACTTCGCGTACTGGTCAATCGCCACCTCGATCCCTTGTATCTCCAAGATCTCCTCCTCGGCCTCCTTCTCCTCCTTGCTCCTCGACTTCTTCGGTCTGGGAACCTTAACTTGCACCACCTTGTCTAACGTCAACGGGAAAACGTCCGTCACGAACGGCGCCTTAGACCGGGCGGCCAGCCCGGTCTTCTTCTTGGTCGGGAGAGGCTTACTGTTGAGCCACGGAAGATTCGTGAACTCGTACTTGTACCCTAGTTTCTGATTATCCAACGCGTCTCCCACGCGCACACGCACGGCCTGCTTGTTTTCATCGTAGAAGATGAAGGTGGCGTCGAGCCAATCCGAGTCGGTGAAGTCGCGTCTCCGGCCTTTCCCGCCGAGCTGTTGCCAGATGGTCCACATCCGGTCAACGTTCGAGTGGTGACAGTAAAACAAAATATCTCTCCCGGCCGAGTAAAAGTTCCCCATATCCTCCCCGTTTTGTGTTCTCGGCTTAACGTCGCCGACCCAGCGGTGCACCGGGGTATGCGGGATATTCTCGATAGACCCGCCGCCTTTGTTGACCGGGTCGTCGCCCGCCTTGTACGGTTTTCCGAGGAAAAGCTCGGCGGTTCCGGCGTTTGTCACCATGCTCTTGTACATCAAGGCCAGGTTGTTAGAGATTCTCTCCTGATCCGTGGCGTCATTGTCGGTACCGGCGTAGCCCAGGTCCATGACGAGCGGGAGATGGGATTGGTTACGATTCTCATCGTACAACGGCGAGTTTTGGTTTCGGAAATACTGAGGAATCAGCATTCCCGCCGGGGTATCCCAGTTCCAGAAGGGTAATCCGAAGGTGGGGTCCCCAATCAGTTTCCCCAAGATTCTCTCGTAGAAATATAAGTACCATCTGTGGAAAGGGAAGAAGAGCCATGAATTGTGGACTTGGATTTCCTTGTCGGGGTAATCGGTCTGAACATACCCGCCATTGCAGTAAGCGCAATGGACGAGGGCTTGTTGGTAAAAGTTCCGTGGGTCGTCCGCCGGGAGCTCCTTCATTAGCCGGATCGCCTTCTCGAACTTAGCAATGTATTCCTTATCCATCCGGTGAATGGCCGGGCGGATTTTCATGGCGGAGGGGGAGGTCCGCGGGACCTTATAGGGGATAACATTGGTCGCCAAAGGGGGGCAACAGTTATCCACGATAGCGTCGGGGGGCAAATCCTTGGGAGGGACGACGCACTTGGAGATCTCCGGCGCGTGGATGGGCTCGGCGAAGGCCAGCGGGTTGTTCACGAGGCTAGCGGCGCCGGCGAGGCCGCCAAGGCCGAGAAGGACGTCTCTTCGGTCGAGCTTGGGCTGGGAGTCCCCATTGGGGGCGTTGCATGAGACCTTGAATTGGTGGGTGCGCTTGGCGGTGGCGATGTGGATCTGAGAGGGTTTTGGGAGGGGAGAAGAGATGGTGGCGGAGGAGGATAAGGACTTGGGTGTTTTAGGGGCGGCGGAAGTGCATGGAGAAGTAGTAAAAGAAGCCATTTTTCAATGCTGGGTGATTTGGATGGGTTTACGTTGCTCTGGTTATATAGGAGGAAATGGAGGTCGTTTTGGTCAATTTCTAGAATACAACTTGATTCACGTGGTTTTTTAAGTGAATAATAATATAATATTCCACAACTTTATTGATTCAATAATATTCTAATTAGTCCTGATGCGAACAGGGATTAGTTTTACTGACTTAATTGCTTAAAGGTGACTCTTACCGTTGGAGTCAAGACACTTTGTGGTCTAACCCAAAAAATATATATATTCTAATTAATTTTTGATACATTAAGTTTCTCACTCTACCGGTACACTTTGCACAAAAAGAATCATCATTATCTTCGATTAATTTTATAGACTAGAGCAAGACTTATAAGGTGAGAAACTCGTAGATACTACATAAAAATGTGTTATATGTATTGAATAAACTTCTATCGTGTATAATTACTCAAGAAATAAAAAATTAAAAATAGTTTCTTAACATTGGCCCTGTTTTGTAAATAGTCAGTCTATCAGCCAATTTTGGCTTATTTGACCACTATTAGTTGTTTGGTTAATAAACTTCTTGTAACTCCAAAGCACTAAAATTCAAAATGCTACTCAAAGCAGCCTTTTCAATTAGCTTTTTGAGAAAAGAAATTATACCAAACAGCTATCAGCTAGCAGTTAATCTATCAAACAACTTTATACAATCAGCTAATGTTATCAACTAATTAGACCTTCTAACTCAATCAGCTAACAACCATTTACCAAACAGGGTCATTGTCTTTTGTGTTAAATTTTGTTTTATGTTTGATTGTTATTTAAATTCTTTAATAACCGTTGGTGGGACTACCAATTGGTAGCGAATAATAATGAACTATAGTATTTAACTATTTATACAGTGATTGCGGTGAGAGAATAATGATTTTCTTCTTAAAAGCTAGTTCCAAATTTAGTCCCGACTATGTTCCATTTTCAAATTTAATGTAACTTTTTAAATAGATAAAATACACTGCATTAATGACAACTTTAATTGGATATAGCATAGTTTGGTGGGTTAGATTCTTACAGGTTCGGTAATTTAACGCTCAATTACCTAACACAAAGGACACTTCTGCACTTCATAATATTTTTATATAATATTTTTCTGATTACATTAATACAAACTTACTGGTTGCATACTATTTTTCTGACTAAACTATTATAAAGTTATTGGATTTGTATTAATTAATTCTCTCGAGATTCACTCTACCACCCCATTCTGCAATTTCTATACATCATTCAAAGCTATCCCACAAGTTGCTATATAAGTGTGGATATATAGGTGGGTTCAATGTACCCATTTGTAAGTTGTTAATTTCCCTTTTTAAACTTATCTTGTAATTAATTTAAGAGGTATAGTGAATGAGATGATTCGAGTTTATTCTTACCTAATCAGACGTCTTAAATGCTTTGCAGTCTTTGAGATCTTATATGGCACAAATTGGATTAGTTTCATTAATTTACCTATTATAGACATGTTTGATACATTGCTGTTAGCTGATTAAGTTATAAGGTATAATTAATTGATAATATATATTAGCTGATGGTAGAAAAGTGTTTAGTAAATTAGCTGTTATCTGATAGCTGTTTGGTGTAATGTCTTTTCTAAAAGGCTAATTTTTTTAATCATTACCTTTTGTTGATATGGTAAGAGTTGTTCAATCGAAATTTCTTTCATTTGGTATAATATTTTTCTTAAATGTCATTTTTATGAGGCATGGAGCATTAAAGTTTTACCCATTCATCACGCGTCCCTATGACACAATTATTTTATATTATAGTGTGGGACCCAGCGAAAATAATTTTGGCGCATTTCATTGATTGCATGTGATTTAGCATTTTAAATTCTCATACTTTTTTGATAGCCCTCGAAAAATAAGAATTAATTTTTTTTAAAAATACAGTAATTATGTTTCAGCTATTCACACATTTTTTGGACATTAATAAAATATTATTGACTTTGTGGAGAAGTGAAACACAAGATGTGATGATATATATATAAAAAACAGTGAAACAACAGTCAACGCAATTAACCATGTTTACTTACATTATATTAAAAATTGATAGCACACAGTATGTTTTAGGGAAGTAATACTATGTACTGATCGAGATTATGTGAAGTATTCTATTTTTAATCGAGGTTGCAAATAATAATATAATATAATCACCATATCTAATATAAACAAGATAATAAAAAAAAAAAGAAAATAAAATAAATATGCTACCTACCATATAAAAGAGATACTAATAAAGATGTGCATGAAAGGGGTGGGCAAGTGAGTGAAGTCGGTATGATTTGTGCATCTAAAGATAAGAGGGTCAGCTATTGGCAATATTTTATTGGTCGAGTCTACCTCACGTGATTTTTATAGTGCAATTTACTTTTCGTGTATGGTTTACAGGCTATTACACAAAAACAAAATTTTACCCAGTATATATACACTCGCCCCTCGAGTAATGATTGCGAACAAAAAAAATAATCAATATGCTCTACCAGTGTACCTGCCATATAAACATGCTAATAAATGTATTATATATCACCCAAAAAAAAAAGAAAAAAAAAAAAAGAAGAAGAAGATAAGATAATAAATATGCTACCTAGCACATAACCAAGATAATAAATATATTATGCCAAAAGTGGGAAGATGTCTTATGCGCATTGACATTTGGTCCTGTATACTGAGCCACTAAGTTACTGTGATTACCACCCAAATGTTCTGTCAGGCCAGGTCGGGGTGTGGAGGTCCTTGGGATTGGAGATTCAACCATTTGGGCGAAGAAGATAATAAATATATTTTTGATCGAGCCCGCCACATATAATTTTTGTAGTCATGTGTGATTTGTAGGCTATTATATATAAGTAAGATTTTTGTAGTTTTAATTATTGGGTGGTGGTTGCGAATTTCGTTTGTAATAGAAAAAATAAAAAATATATTACATCCTCCACGGCTCCACTTGTCAAGGTAAAAACGTTGACAAATTCTTAAGTTTGTGATGTAAAACTTGTAATAAGTTCATTTTAAGCGTTGTAAAAAATAAACAAAACATAATGCATATTCTAATAGATACGAGTATTTTATTAATATCTTAATATTCTTTATTAAGGTGACACGTTTACATCATTATTGAATTATTATGCATTAGGACTTACAGATCATAGTAGATTCAAAATTTAAAAAGCATGTTCACATATCTCTTAATATTCTTTTTTATATTCAAGATGATCTGTAGGATAATGTAGATTTTTTATTTTTGTTTAGATTTTTTTTTTATCCTAGCCAGGAAAAGGTTGCCACGCATGGCAGCCTTTCGACTTTTTTTTTAATAATATTATTTTATTATTATATTTATAACATAATAGGAAAGTTGGATCACTTTTAAAAGTAATTGAGTATTATAAGATGTAGAAAAAATAATAAAAGAATGGTAAATTTAATGATGCAAAAGTGTGACCCATTTTTGAAAATTGGGTGACTGATAAATAGGACAATTATTAAGTAGTAAAATTATAGTATTCCTTATTTATACTCCCTCACTTAAAAATTAAAAAAAAAAAAAAAAAAAACTTTCTCAAATTTTGTTTGGCTTATTCCCTATGTGAGAGAAAATAATGTTGATCAATACTGTAAACTTTTTCTTATTGTGAAAATTATTGTAAAAAGGCAAGCTAGCACTTAATCGGGCGCATTAATGACGCTATTCCTAATCATACTTGCAAAAACTCCTAAAAAATTATAACAAAAACTCAATTGATGTATATGTTCTTACGTTGTTTCTTTATTAACTTTTGTTGAAATCATAAGTTCCAAAATTCCAAATAGTCAATAAAAATAAATTAAAATAATATATATTATTTTTTTGAATAGGATTTGAAAATTGTCTTTTGGTACAGTGTTGAAATCAATCAAAGGGAGACAGCAGGAGACAAAGATCAAAACACGAGTACGAAATAATCGATAAATGTCACATACGTGTTTCATTTCTATTGGTCGGAGGCTTGCCTTAATTATTAGAAGAGAGTCGTTTACACACTGACTTTTGCACGACAAGTAAATGTAAAAGCAATTCTAACAACTCGCATTTTCTAAAAAAAAAAAAAAAAAAAAAAAAAAAAACAACAACTCGCATTTTCTTTTTGTTTAGCTTGCTCTGATCTACTCCATAAGAAAAGGATTTTTTTTTTTTATTTCTTTTGGTAAATCTACGGGTATTTCTCAGTCCGTTTAACGGTCTGGGTCCACCGACATTCTTTTTCACAGAAAGAACTCACTTGCCACTTGAACTACCC
Source organism: Ipomoea trifida (assembly GCA_003576665.1). Lineage (NCBI taxonomy): Eukaryota > Viridiplantae > Streptophyta > Magnoliopsida > Solanales > Convolvulaceae > Ipomoea > Ipomoea trifida. The sequence goes on from CP025654.1 coordinate 1,597,702, forward strand.
TATTGAGTTAATTTTTATTTTTTTCTTTAGAAGACGAGGAAACACGTAACCACTTTTTAAGAGTGTACATGGGATAAAATTTGATTATGTGCTTGAATATGGCAAATTATGCTATGGACAGGGATCCACATTGTAAGGTGGACCCATGTCCATGTTTATAATTTTTGAACTTTATATTCACAGTTTTAGATCTCATTATACAAAATTACATTACTCAATATTCACAATTTTGTTATATAGATTCAAAAATTATGTTATACTGTTGAATATAGAGTTATGAAATTGTGAAAATATAAAGTTTTAAAATTGTGATCATGGACCCGTGTCCATGGCATAACAACCGCTCAAATATGACTTGAATCAAACTTGTAATATTTGTATAGGAGAATCATGCTCCATCTACTCGGTCACTATTTTCAGGTTTAAATTTTTTTTTTTTTTTAATTTGTATTATAGAAACCCAGTCAATGACTTTGAGATGGAGGCCATGTAGAATATTTACATGCAATATATAGGAATTGTTACTATAAAGATATTACTTTATTAAGAAATCTTGTAATAGTATGTTACATGATACTTTATGGTATATTATCATATCTTTTGTAAAAGTTTTCGCTATATAGCATTTTTGTTTCGAATTAATTAGGACGTGGTATAATTTTTTGTTATCAAGAATTATGGCATGAAAAAGTTTTAATCAAGATGCTCTCTATATATCATTTTTGGTTCAGAATTAATTAAAGTGTAATGTGATTATTCATCTGTTATCGAGAATTATGGCACGAAAAAGTTTAATGAATCAATATGTGAAGATCAGAGTTACATTTTTAAACAAACATGCATATGGATTATAGTTACATATTTATTTAAATAATAGGTTCCAAATTGAACGTACAACATGCAAGGCCAACTGTACACGAGAAAGCAAGCACACAGCAAGCAGTGGGTGGGATTTGGACAGATTTCTAAAAATAGAAACCTTGCCGCTCTAAGAAATTAAAGCTAGGTGAAAGCACCATGCTACTGACTCTATTACAATGTAGTATCTGTTCATACTCTATTACACACCACCTCCCATATACAGAGAAGGGTTTGATGCCACTGGACCACAAGGCCCTTGGCGCACCATGTCTATGAATGAATGAATAGACTTCTTCATTCATTCAAATCTCTATGTAGAAAAGTATTGTTAATGTCAAGTTGTTGAATGTGCCATCCCTTTGCCACTCTATTGATAGGAAAGTTGTAATGGTTGTTATCCTTGTCACGGGTGAAAATGTTTTAATGTAGTGCACACCCAACTGCTTAGTGTAGTCTTTGGCTACCAACTTTGCTTTATGTCTCTCCACCAAGCCATCTGCCCTATACTTAATCTTGTATCTTTCCAGTAGGTAATTCAGTAAGAATTCAAGTTTGATTATCTTGGAATGCTTAAATCTCAACTCTCGTAGCCTCTTTCCAACCGTCATGCTTTACTGAGGTCTTGTACTAAAAGCTAGAGGATATAGCAATGGATGAAACTTTGTGTGCATGGGACATTGTACACCCGTACACTCACATCACATCAATTTGCTACATCAACTAGATTTATAGTTAATATTTGTTCACAGTTATCACCTGAAGCATGGGTTTCATGTAAATCGGACTCTAACAAACATGCGTTGCACTGCTCATATATAGATGATAGATGGATATACCTCCCAATTTCCCCTCATTTTGTGACATCATTTAATTAGATTGTTTAATTATTAGTTAAAGGTGTGTTGGGTTAGCCAATTCATAGCACCCATTAAATATAAACCACAACATGGCCAGAAAAAAATATTAGGGAAAATTTAGGTCGGTAAATTGCATTTTGCTTTATTTATTTATTTAGATAGATAGATTGGTTGCAAATTTTACGTACAACATGCAAGCTTGAAAATGAAACAAGCACACCCAGAAAGCAATGGTAGTTTGGACAGATTTTATGCAAATAGATCTAAGAATGGTAGATGATCCTAATGTTCTGGATGGTGGTGGTGCCACTGAAGAGCATGGGGACCAAAGTCACCACGACGGCGTCATCATCCTCGCAATCAAAGTCTTCCAAGACCTCATTAAGTCCCATACACAGGCTGGTCCTGATCTTCCCGGAACCGTGGTGATTCTGCGGCAAGTTGACGAAACTTCCGGCGTACTCCGCCGCCAATTTCTCCAGCGTCGGCTCGTTGTCCTCGTCGTTCAGGTACACGTCGAACTTGGCGAACTGGTCGGCGGAGACCTCAATCCCTTCGATCCGCAGGATTTCTTCTTCCGCGGCTTTCTCCTCCTTGGTCCGCGACTTCCTCGGCCGGGGGACCTTCACTTTCACCACCTTGTCGAGCGTCACCGGGAACACGGTATCCACGGACGGCGCGTCGGACGCGTCGGCGAATCCGCGCTTCGTCTTGGCCGGGACGGGCTTGGAGTCGAGCCAGGGGAGATTTTCGAAGGCGTACTTGTAGCCCATTTTTTGATTGTCTAAACAGTCGCCGACCCGGACCCGGACGGCCTGGGCGTTCTCGTCGTAGAAGATGAAGGAGGCGTCCAGCCAGTCCGGGTCGGTGAAGTCCTGTCTCCGGCCCGCGCCGCCGAGCTGTTGCCATATGGTCCACATTCGGTCGACGTTGGAGTGGTGGCAGTAGAACAAGGGGTCGCGAGCGGCGGAGTAGAAGTTTCCCATGTCCTCTCCGTTGGGCGTTCTGGCTAAGTCGCCCGTCCATCTGTTGGTGTTCATTATTCCGTTAATTCCGTTAATAACATAACCAAATTACCCCAATCAAACTTATTTGCCTGTGATGAATAAATACTACAATCTAACAGAGTCTGTTGTATTCAACATTATTTTTACCTGTAATAGATACACCGAACAGGGTACCCAATCTGGAGAGCCTCTAGTATTAGAATTCGATGAGTCGGGTACGAATAACCCACCTAATGTAGGTAGTCAGGTCGCGATAACCGAGTGCGACACCATGAGGTGCTGAGACAAGGGATTCACGGAGAATCTTGACAGATTTGAGTGGATTCTTTCCTAATCCATATTAGGTAACCTTTAAGGGGCCGTCGTTTGGGCCGTTTTAACCTATTAATCTTGTATAAATATTCTGAGCTCACATTGTAAAAGGTTATGATTTTGTTTAGTTTTAACCCACGGACAATTAGTCAAGCACCTTGTGCTCAATTGGCATGTAGTAGCCACCCTCAGATGAGAGGTCATGAGTTGTTGTATTCAAAAAAAAAAAAAAAAAACCCACGGACAATTACACTGTCAAATTGTTTTGTGTTTCTACTTTACCATTTCTCTAATTGTATGATAGTCTTGGTGGAATGGCTATCTCATTTGTTAATTTTTTTCTCTATTTCCTTTTTCATGCCTATTAATCTTGTATAAATACCTCTGAGTTCGCATTGTCTGATTTTAATGCAAGACAATTACTCTATCAAATTGTTTTTGTACTTCTACTTTACTATTCCATAATATTGACCCGCTGAACAGTTACTCCGACCCTAAAACCAAGAACCTGTGAAATTAAATTAACGGTTAATTATGCACAGCCCTACCTGTGAACTGTTCCGTGTGGAATATTCTCAACAGAACCAGCCCCGAGAAGGAAGAGCCCCGGGTCGTCGCCGGCGCGATAAGGTTGTCCATGGAAGAGTATGGCGGCTCCGCCGTTACTGACCATGGTTTTGTACATCAAGAAAAGGTTGATTTCAACCCTGAGTGCGTCAGGTAAAGGAATGTCCAGGCCGAAGAAAGCAAGGTCCATGAGGCGAGTGAGAAAAGACTGGTTGCGGTTCTGATCGTAAAGCGGCGAGAATATGTTGTTGACATAGGAGGGCATGTACATTCCGGCCGGCGAATCCCAGTTCCAGAACGGCAATGCGAAGGTGGGATCTCCCAGCAATTTTCCCATGATTCTCTCGAAGAAGTACATGTACCTGTAACAATTTACCATGTAACATAATAATATTATTTAAGTATTTATTTTGTTTTAAGCAAATTAGTGTTTGCAGAGCTCTTGTAGTCCGATTAATTAAAGATTTGACTCATTAATCAAACATATGATCCTGGATTCAGACTCGAGAGGTAGGCTTAACTTACTGATCTGGTAGACATTGTTAGAGACAAAAGACCAGATTTGAAACTCGTGAAGCAACAATGTAAAGATTATGCTCAAAATAGACAAATTTCTTTTGCTCACCAACAAATTGACCCTGTTTGTTGAATCACTAAGTTACCATAATTTACAACATCTCATAATGTTTTGTCGGACCAGGGTGAGGAGCAAATTATAGTCTGGACCATGGTCCATAATTCATAGTTGATACTGCACTTGTGTTGGAAGGGAACTGAAGTTGCGCAGAACAGAGGCCGTTCATCCGTTCAACACAACTGTATTATTAGTTCACTGCAATTCTAGACGGATGAACCTCTGTTCTGCGCAATTACAGTTTCCTTTCAACAAACTGCTGTATCATGACTCATGTGAACCATGGTCCACGGTATAACGACTTGAGTGAAGACCTGAGGATTGAAGAGTCAACTTGTGGGAGGTTTATTATTCCAAAGACAACACCGATATACCAATCATTCTAAAGTTTTGGCTGCTATGATAGAGTTTATGTTAGTATATTTATATCTAACAGTACCATCTGTGGAAAGGGAAGAACAGCCATGAATTGTGAACTTGGATCTCCTTATTTGGGGAGTCAGGTTGGACATAGCCGCCGTTACAATAAGCGCAGTGGACTTTCGCCTGTTGGTAGAAGTTCCGGGGATCGCTTTCCGGCAGCTCCTTCATAAGCTGGATCGCTCTTTCAAACTTCGCAATGTAGGCCGCGTCCAATTTGTGGGCCGCCGGGCGGATCTTTAGGGCAAACGGGTCCACCGGCGGGAGCTGGTAGGGGAGAACGAAGGCCGGCACGGGAGGGCAGCAGTCTTGGAAATACGCGCCGGCGGGCAAACCGGCGGCGGGGACGACGCAGTTGGAGAGTACCGGGGCTTGAATAGGAGCGGCGGAGGCCAGCGGGTTGGCACCGAGGCTTGCGGCGCCGTAGAGGCCGCCCAAGCCGAGAAGGACGTCTCTTCTGTCGAACTTTTGTTGGGACTCGCCGCCCTCACCGCCGCCGCCTGCGGCGGCGTTGCATGAAACGTTGAAACGGCGGTTACGTTTCGAGGCGGCGGCGGCGGAGGAAAAGGACGCGGCGGTTTTGGGGGCCGTGGAAATGCATGCAGACGTTAAAGAAGCCATCACGGTTTACGTGGATGGATGTTTTGTGTAGGGGTAGTAGTCGTGTTTACGTTGCTCCACTTATATAGTAGAAGTGAAGGCCATTTTAGTAATAAACTGTTATTACTTGAAAGGTGAATCATGATCCATGTATATATAAATTTTTAACTACTCGTCAATAATATGTTAATTGCAGATACATAATTTTTTGATTAGGGTCGTAAGATGAATCTTGATCTATGGTATAATAGTTGATACATTTGTTAGTAGAACAAATCTTTTTAATTTATTTTGAGTTAGTTGATAAATTGAGCTATATCTTGAATTTGGACAATTTTTATTTCATAAATTTCTAAAACAGAACTATCCTCATGTGTAGTTGATTAAATGAATAATATTATATATTCCGAAACTTAGTTAAATTCATAAAATAATAACTCTTTCTCAAATAGTGTCAATTTAATCAGGAAGTAATTTTTAAAAAGTAATAATACATCTTCTCCTTTCCAAAATTAAAAGGTGTATTGAATTATATTTTATATTCACTCATTATATGAACTCGTTATTAACTCTTTTAGTGAGATTGACTAGTTGGTAATCATTATAAATTAAAAAAGCTTGTTTCGAATCTCAACTAAAAGCTACCTATATGTTTTCAAAATCAAAGTAATTTGAACTTATGACGTTATACGAGAATCATGTTTCATCATCGGACACCTTTTGAGGACTAAGATTTGCCTTTTAATACCTTATTGGACTTGTAAATTTGAAGCGCCGTAGGTAGTTGAATGAAATGAAATAAAGTAGGAGACAAAAGATGGGGTACAAACACTTGCCGATGATATAATATCCGGTAAATAATATAAGGTTTCGTAGGTTTCTTAGGTTTGGACCTACGCCCACCTTAATCACTGTAATAGGACTATGGTACCTGCTTTTTACACACTGACTTTGCTTGTGACGTTCACGATAAGAAAATGTGCTACGAACTCCTCTTTCCTTTATCTTCTTTTCATTTTTTGATAGTACATACGAATTTGTCATTGTCATCTTTGTCACTCATGATGAGATTTACATGACCAACTTTTATAATTCACACTTATAAAGAATAGAATTTGTCAAAAGAAACTAGAGGAAAACAAACTCGTCAAAAGAAACTAGAGGAAAACAAGCTCGTCACACAAACGAGAAAAACAGACAGAAAAAGACAAACAAATACAAAACACACAAGAAAAGAAAACAACAGTACACCTCTTCTTGAAAATTTTATTTTAGGGATCCACTTAAATCAAACCACCTCTTTATCCAGATCTTGTTGTATCCTTTGAACTTTGAAACTTCTGCAACTTCCTTCGAGAGTTGGTGGTTGAATCGGAAGTGAAAGTTATGAAACAAAAAAAAAAAAAAAAAAAAAAAGGAAATAGGAGACCGCCGGTCAAAGATTCGCCGACATGAAGCTTCGTCAAAGCTTCGGCCAGATCTGGTCAGAGGTCGGTGGAAAAAAAAGAGGCAAGGTTTTGAGGGACAGAAGAGAGGATTCGAGAGAATAGGCTAGGCAAAGTTCTTTAATTGTGTATATATAGAGTTATAAAATTGTGAATATAGAGTTTTGTAATTTTGTATATTGAGATCTAAAAATGTAAATATAGAGTTCTAAAAATGTGAATATTTTAATGTTTCAAATTTCAATAATTTTATGTTCCTACGTTACTTTTTAGACCGAAAATGAACTATATACAACTTATACAAGTCCACTTTGCTGAATTGTCTATTAGTTGTCATTTTAATATGTAAACCTAATCTAATGTATGATGGATTTTTTTTTTTTTTTTTTTTATTGAGTGTTGTTTGAAATTTATAGTTATATAATAAATTGAGGTTCCGATATATATAATATGTTGGAAAAGGAAATGGATATATATTTATTATCCAAATAAAAGATTAAAATATATTGTTTGAAATTATCAACTGTAAAAGGATATAATATAAGTTTCATGTAGCATTGATATAATATTTGGTTATTTGGTGATTATTAAATATTTGTTCTTATGCTGCAGCTTTTTAAATAATTTAATTTTGATGTTAACTAATATTTTTTTGAATACTTGATGTTAAATAATATATAACAAATAGAAATAACTCAAATCATTCCAGATTTTCTTAAATCTCGTATATATGCTAATGCGCGCGCGCGCGCGCGCGCGCACACACACATATATATATATATATATATATATATATATATATATATATATAATTAGGATCAAATAAGAAATAAATTTTCTGCAAAAAGGGTGGACTAATATGATTCGTTATTTTACGGTAATCAATGGCTCAGAAATACAGCAAAAAAAGTGATGGGATAAATTTTCTCTTATAGTATTTATGAAATTGGCATGTTATTTTTTTAAAAAAAAATTTCTTTACTTTCAAATCATCATATCTACTAGCACCTTGTGCTCAAATGGCATGTAGTGGCCTCCCTCAAATGAAAGGCCATGAGTTCGAGCCTCAGTGGAGGAGATATCGAAATTGACTCTTTGTGCTTCAACAGGTTGAGAAAAGTATAGATGAACAGATACTACAATGTAATAGGGTCAGTGTATTCAAAAAAAAAAAAAAAAAAAGATCAATAACTAACATTTGTCTACACTACTTCTCATTAAAATTCTTATTCTCATGGGAACCTTGCCCAATATATGTTTTAAAATAGTTGTCATAAAGGATAAATTTTGATTTGAAATTGCTAACTTTTGAAAAATAATATATAATTATTACTTTTATGATACATCTTTACCAAAAAGTATACTTTTTTTTTTAAATGTTATTGTCAACACTAATCTAAACATTTTAATTGAGTAAGAAACATTGTAATTGTGTATGTAACACAATATTTTATGGTACATTATAGTTGTACCTATTTTTTTTTTTTTTAATACATACTTTAGCAAACTTTCATATCTTAATTTCTTCGAAATACAAAAAAAAAAAAAAAGTTTGAAAATGATTCTTATATTTAGTCATTTTATTGTATGGTCCACTTAAAAGAATATTGAAAACATAAATTTTACTTTAAAAAATTAAATTACTAACAAAAAAAATTTTGTAGATAAATTATTATTTAATAAGATGTTTATTTGATATGATAAAATAAGATATTTATTCTTTACAGATCAGAGAGTGGGACCCCTCTCATCAGAGTCCAGATGTCCAACGCACGATGATAAATCACATGAAAAACATTGGATTCTATATGTTTTCCCGTAAAAGGCACGTGGATCATACACATTAATATTAGTAAATTACAAATTATAATGTTTTTAAAACTAGTGTTATAAACTTTTAAGTTTTTTTTTTTATTTATAATTTTTTATTTTAATCTTGGTCAAATTTAACTCAACTCGACTTTATATTATATAATATATATTCTAAATTTTTTACTGATATATTGTTGTACTGAAAATATGAATTTTGTGGTGATCAAGAGGGTGTTGACAAAAATCATAATTTTTAGGTACAAAAGATATGCTCCACCCATTCAAAAACTCCTTTCGAGGCGATATTTCTTATCTTAAGAGTGAAGTTATTCAATAATCAAAATGATTCATTGATTATGCTATAATTTTCAATCGGTCTTTAATTACCAATTCATTTGAAATGATCTTTGGACTATCTAAAATTTTAGTCAATTTAGTCATTATTTTGTGTGGCACAACCAATAGAACATTGCGTATTAAATATCTATCTCGTTTAATCATATTAGACTTATCTAAACTCAACATTTACTCGAGACTACTCATCTAATCGCAGTAAAAATAATATTTTATTAATTTTTTACTTTGAGCAACAACATGTTAGCCAAAGATTGATTCTATCCACTGAGGCTCAAACCCACTCCCTTTTACGTGGGAGTGTAGACCGGGTGCCGCTTGACCACAAGGTCTTTAGCGTAGGTCGGGTGTCTATTATGGTGCAATTTTCTTAATTCGTTACATACACGTGAATTTAAGCATCTGAAATCATGTTTAAATTAAGAATATTATCCTTATCAATTATTGATTAAGATATTAGGGCCATTAAACTCAATGATTAACATATGACCGAGGACCCATATCCTCAACGATTATAATCATCTGTATTATTAGTATATGCTGGAAAAGAAAAAGAACTATCCGACAAAATATAATATTGCATGTGCCAAAAATTAAAGTGAGCTAGTTTTCATTACCTTAGCTGTATACTTCTATGTAAGCAATAATCAATAATATGATTTGGTTCCCATTAGTGTTGGGTTGACTCATAGCTATTAATTATTTGGAATAATTTCATTTTTATTTATATTATAATACAGCAAAGCCAGCCCTTTAATTAATTGAGAACATTCAGTATGTAAATAGATATGGGTCTATTTTACAATATGAACTCGGATCTATGGTATAACTATTGTTTTTTGTTGTTACCATCCATTTTACTAGGAGAGTCAAGATGGACCAAAACCCGCGGGACGGTTTACTATTGTTTTTTGTTGTTACCGTCCATTTTTATTTTACTAGGAGTATCAAGATGAATCAAAGCCCGCAAGCCAACCTTAACCGTTCCGCAAACTGTGGTGAGACGGGTTATGGCCTAAAAAATTATATCCCGCGAAAATACGTGCCTCGTGGACTAGACCTACTTGGGTTGGCGGCCGGGCATTTCACACACAACATTTTTTTAAAAACGTAAAATTTTCTTTTTTATATTTTTAAACACGAAAAAATTAATATTATTTAAATTAAATTATTTGAATATAAAATAATAATATAATAATTTTTTATTTTTGATGTTAGGTTTGCGGGGCTCGCGAGCCTGCATGAGATGGATTAGAGTTGCGTACTTCTTAATTTGCTCGCGGGTCAACCGACATAGACTGCGAAAAAAACTCGCAATAGGACGGGTCTAATAGGACGAACCGGCTTGCATTGACACCCCTACATTTTATCCATAAATCCAAGACTCATATGAATTTAACTTTATAATATTATAAAATTTAAGAATGCTAACAAAATAATATTGTTAACCTTTTTTTATGGGTCAAAAAAAATTTAAGAGTGGCAAAGAGTTTTATTCAATGGAAGAACTTAAAAAAGTGCCGCTGGTCGAAACTCGAAACAAACGTGGCATGAACAACATTAGAGAACATTCTAAGAACCATAGACTATCTTAATATTATCAATGGTGACAACACCTCCTCCCACATTAGGTGCCAAAGTCACGAGAACAGTGTCATCATCCTCGGCGCCCAAATCGTCCATCGGCTCATTCAATCCCAAGCTCAAGCTCGTCCTGATTTTCTCCACGTTTTTCTGCCGGTGCGGCAAGTGAGCAAAGCTCCCGGCGAACTCCGCCTTGTCGTACCCGCCGTCCGGCTCGTCCTCGTCGTTCAAATACACGTCGAATTTCGTGTACTGGTTCGCCTGAACTTCGATCCCTTCGATTAATAAGATCTCTTCCTCCAACTCCTTCTCCTCCTTCGTCCTGTTCTTCTTCGGCCTCGGCACCTTCACTCGGACCACCTGTAATAAATAACGGTTAGCTGATTGAATTAGAAAATACAACTACTTTGAATTAGAAGATATAACTACTTCATAACATTAGTAGAAATGTATTTGGTTATGGTTAATTAGCTGTTACATACTAAATGTTAGATATAATTTTTTTTTTCAAAAAAATTAATTAATCAAACAAGTTAAACAGTTAATAGGATTTAACTCATAAACTAACTATTTTACCAAACAGGCTAAATAATTTAAGTTTCTTTCTAACATTACCTTGTCGAGAGTAACCGGAAAGACGGTGGCGACGTAGGGAGCAGCGGAGCGTAGCGCCACTTTCCGGCGTCGCGGTCTAGGAACAGGCTTGCTGTTTGTCCAAGGCAGGTTTGCGAATTCGTATTTGTATCCCATTTGCTGGTTATCCACGCTGTCGCCGACCCTCACGCGCACGGGCTGCGCGTTCTCGTCGTAGAAGAGGAAGCTGGCGTTGATCCAATCGGCGTCGGTGAAATTCCGTTTCCGGCCACGGCCGCCGAGCTGCTGCCAAATCGTCCACATCCGGTCAACGTTTGCATGGTGGCAATAGAAGGAGATATCACGGCCGGCCGAGTAGAAGTTCCCCATATCCTCGCCGTTCTTCCGCCTCGGATCGCCGACCCACCTGTGGATCGGCACGTGGGGGCTGTTCTCCATGGACCCGGCGCCGGGGTTTTTCTTGTCGCCGGAGCGGTAAGGTTTTCCGAGGAAGAGCTCTGCCGTTCCGGCGTTGGTGAACATTTGCTTGTACATTAACGCCAGATTATTAGTAATTCTTTCTAAGTCGGTGGCTTCTGTATCCTTGCCTTGATACCCAAGGTCGACTATAGTCGGTGGAAGATGAGACTGGTTACGATTCTCGTCGTAGAGTGAAACATTCCGGTCGTTTAGTACGGACGGAAAAACCATGCCGGCCGGAATGTCCCAGTTCCAGAATGGCAAACCGAAGGTGGGATCTCCGATCAATTTCCCCAAGATTCTCTCGAAGAAATACAAGTACCTGTGGATGTATAAATAAGAAGTCCACAAACTATTTATAGTGCATGTATAATAAGATAAAACATGCTAAAATAACAAACGATCACAATGTTACAAGTTCAATTCTTAAAAAAAAAAAAACTGTCTATTGAGAATTAGATCAATCAATTATGATTGAGCCAACTATTTATGACTTAATTAGATTAATTTACCCTTTTGTATGATCTGACTAGGTCAGAAGATAGATTGAGTTTATTCATTCACAATCTAAATTAATTTATTTTCTCCTGTGATCTGGTTAAGTCATAATGTTATGTCTATCTCATACACAACTCAACTTTTAGAGATCCTGAGATCTAATCAGGATATTGACTCTTTCTGCTTTAAGAGGTTAAAAAGATATATATATAAACATATACTACAATGTAATAGTAGTACTAAAAAACAAAGGTAATTTAGTAAAAGAATATATTCTCAAATAGTACCATCGATGGAAAGGGAAGAAGAGCCAGGAGTTATGAACTTGGATTTCTATGTCGGAGAAGCCGACTTGATCATAAGCGCCATTGCAGTAAGCGCAGTGAACTTTGGCTTGCTGAGTGAAGCTGCGGGGGTCGTCCGCCGGCAACGCCTTCATCATTTCCACGGCCTTCGCGAACTTCTCTCTGTATTTCCCGTCCAGGCGGTGTAAGGCCGGGCGGACCCTCATGGTGGCGGGGCTAACAGACGGGAGCTGGTAGTCCAGGTATCTGCCCGCCATCGGCGGGCAACAGTTGTCCACGTCGGCACCGGCCGGAAGGTCGGTCGGCGGCACAACGCACTTGGAAACTTCCGGCGCCTCAATCGGAGCCGCCATAGCCGCCGGCAAGTTAGCAGCGCCATAGAGACCTCCCAATCCAAGAATAACATCTCTCCTGTCAATCTTGGACTGGGAATCTCCGCCGCCGTGCGCGGCGGTGCACGACACGTTGAGGCGGCGGTTAAGCGCCGCCGGGTTGAGGATGTGAAGGTGAGGGCGTGTGGGTATAGGCCGCCGGGAAAAGAAGTCGCCGGAAGCGCGCGGTGGAGAGAGAGAAGCCATTAGGTTTTCCGATCCCTTTGCTCAATGCTGCTTAAATTTGCGTGGTGTATATAGAGAATGGTGCAATTATTTGGTGAAGAAAGACTACGTGTCAAAATATGGCTGCAATTCATTCCTAGGCTTCCGCATGGATGTGAAGGTGGTGATGTGTTGTTGGAATATGAATATTTATATATTGCATGCATCCACCATAGCTGCACGTAATGCAAAGGTGTAAGGCTCTTAGATTTTTCTTTATATTATACACGCTCTTTTGCATGCATGCAAAACTTGAATAATATAATGGTGAAGAAGTACTAATAATATCAAAGATACATAATGGAGTTTCATAAATATTAGCCCATTGATGAACCAATCAAATTCATTTGTAAGAAGGGGGCATGCAATCATGATAAACAAAATGATAAGTGCATTGTGCTCAGATGACATGTAGTGACTTTTCCATACGAGAGGTTATGGAAGCCTCTTTAAGTTGTGGAGTTAATTAAAGTCGCCACGTAGGAATTAGAGTTGTTCTTTGCTGATCTAACTAAACTGTACTACAATGTGTATGAAATGGAATTCAGTAACATGCATCACATATTGAGTATATATCGTCAAATGAAACTGTAGTTGAATTACTTTAGTTGTTTCACATGTCTCTCTTTGTGCTCAGATGACATGTAGTGATTCTCTCATATGGGGAGGTCATGAGATTGAGCCTTGACTCTTGGAGCGCTTAGCTGGTTGCAAGATTAACACATGGATTGTGTTCATGTTGAAACAGATGCACTCCAAATAGTTAACGGTCTCAATTCCGGTAATTTTGATTCTTTTTTTGAAAATGATTTAGTGTTGTTAGATATAACATATTTGTGTAATTACTTTTTTGAAGTGTTTGTCTCGTTAGCTAAGCGATCCACAAACCGGGTTAATTGTCCACTTGTTAATTAAGAAATTTGTGTCTATGGTTGGTTGTATAGAGTGGCTTTATAACCCTTCTATAATTTTATTTGTAATGCTTTGGCTTTGGATACCATTTAACGAAGTTTGTATTTACCCAAAAATTAATAATAATAAAACTTTGTACAATGGGTTGGTGGAGATTTGACTTCAAAGTTAAATGTGAAGACGAAAGAGAGTATTTGTACCTTATTTCTGTGCACCATATAAAGTTAAATGCCAGTACGCTATTTTCGTGAAACTGAAACAAACTACTAAAGATAAAGCTGACCATGATTCGATGCATGAACCGTACGTAGTGTAGATATCCATTGAGATTTTGGCTTGAACATACCATCCTTGTTTTCAAAGAAAAATACTTGATAAACTTTTACAATCTTACCCTCAATTTTTACTTTCACTTGCGTACAAATTTGATTAGACGAAAAAACAATATGAATGGATAAACATCATGAGTCATTACCTTCTACTAAATTGAGCAATTAAAGCAAGTCAAATCATAGAGAGTATAAAATAGGAGTATAGGTAGAATTACTCGTTTTCAAATCACCCCCACATGTTTTGGGTGGTTTAAGGCTATCTATATTAATGAATTTTGGACAAGATTTTAAGGAAACTTAGATGAGGTGGATGAGAGATGTTAAGGGGAGAGAACATATAAATACATCCCGTATATAATTTTTTGCAAAAATGTGGGGTCCATGTGATACTAATGTCATCCACATGTCTCTCGCGTGAGAGACACAAGTGCGCCCGCCGCCCGCATTAGTGGCCTTTTTTTGAAATGATCCGTTAGACTATTGAGTTGGTAATCAACAAACTGATAATTTAACCAAGGACATTTTAAATGACTCTTTTTGGATGACAAGAAAATATAGCTGATATTAATGGAGATGTGTGCACAGAATAAAATCCACTTTATAACTTAACTTTAAAAAACTTGTTCAATAATCACAAATTATATAATGAACTAACGTCCATTATGAAAAATGACAAGCTGAAACATTGTTATTTTAAACAAAAAGTCACCAACCTAGTCCACTATAACTATTAGTCAGTAGGCCGTTTCTAGGGAAATTTAAAAAAAATTGCAATTACTTTGGGTTGCTAGGATTTATTGTATATAAAGAGGTCTAGGGAAATTCATAAATTGCAATTACTTTGGGTCGCTAGGATTTATTGTATATAAAGAGGGCATCGCAAGGGACTCTTTTCACAACCCAACCACAAAAATGGCTTCACTTTCTTCCCCATACAAGTCATTCACCTTCTCCTCAGCCAGCTCGTCCTCTTCACCTCCCTTCCCAAAACCCTCTCAGCTTTGCTTACATTCCGCAAAGCATAGCCACCGCCACTTCAAGGTCTCCTGCACCGCCGCAGACGGCGGCGAATCCCAGCCCAAACTCGACAGGAGAGACGTCATTCTTGGGCTGGGAGGCCTCTACGGCGCCGCTAGCCTTGTAACTACTCCACTGGCCGCCGTTGCAGATCCCATTCAGGCACCGGAAGTCTCCAAATGCGTCGTCCCTCCGGCGGACTTGCCGCCCAACGCGCTCGTAGACAACTGCTGCCCCCCCGTGGCCTCCAACGTTGTGGACTACAAAGTCCCGTTTACCAGCCCCGCCGCCATGAGAGTCCGCCCCGCAGCTCACCGCATGGACAGAGCCTACGCCGCCAAGTTCGAGAAAGCCATCGCGCTCATGAAGGCCTTGCCCGCCGACGACCCGCGCAACTTTTACCAACAAGCAAACGTCCATTGTGCTTACTGTAACGGCGGCTACGTCCAAGTCGGGTTCCCCGACAAGGAAATCCAAGTCCACCATTCCTGGCTCTTCTTCCCTTTCCACAGATGGTATGTTAGCTGGAACAAGGCAAGATAACCCTACTTAGTTTATAACACAGACATGATATATAATGGAAAATTGTTACAGGTACTTGTATTTCTACGAGAGAATCATGGGAAAATTGATTGGTGATCCCACCTTTGCCTTGCCGTTCTGGAATTGGGACACTCAGGAGGGAATGGTGATTCCGTCCATTTTCACTAATAACCCCAACTCCTCTCTCTACAACGAGAATCGCAACCAGTCTCACCTTCCACCCACCGTTGTCGACCTTGGCTACCACGGCGAGGACACTCCGGCGACCGACGAAGATAGAATTTCCAACAACCTTTTCTTGGTGTACAAGAACATGGTCTCAAACGCCGGCACCGCCGAAATGTTCCACGGAAAGCCCTACAGGGCCGGAGACGCCCCTAATAGTGACCAAGAGGGCATGGGCCCTGGTAACATCGAGAGCGTCCCGCACACGCCTATCCATAGATGGGTGGGCGACGTTAAACCACGAACCCAAAACGGAGAGGACCTGGGGAACTTCTACTCCGCTGGGCGTGACGTCTTGTTCTACTGCCACCACGCAAACGTCGACCGCATGTGGACTATTTGGCAACAGCTCGGCGGCGCCGGCAAGGGGCGGAGGAGGGGGAGAGACTTCCCCGACTCCGATTGGCTCGACTCCACTTTCATCTTCTACGATGAGAACGCCCAGGCCGTTCGCGTCCGGGTCGGCGACGCTCTGGATAACCAGAAATTAGGGGTATAATGTTTTTTGACTATGCTTAAATTAAGGCAAAGAATAATACAACAAATTTATAATATTCTAAGAATAATATTGTTTACATTTTTTAATAGTACAAGTACGAGTTTACAAAGCTACCATGGCTAGACAGCAAGCCTAAGCCTGTTCCTGCTACGAAGAGGGGTTTGGCGGCGAGGTCCACGGCGCCGTTCGTGACGAGCGTGTTCCCGGTGACGCTAGACAAGGTGGTGCAAGTGAAGGTGGCGAGGCCGAGGAAATCCCGGAGCAAGGAAGAGAAGGAAGCGGAAGAGGAAATCTTGTTGATTGAAGGTATTGAGGTGGCTATGGACGAGTATGCCAAGTTCGACGTGTACCTGAACGACGAGGATGAGCCGGGGGCCGGGAAATTGAAGGCGGAGTACGCCGGGAGCTTTGCGAGCTTGCCGCACAAGCGAAAGGGGTCGAAGAAGATCAGGGCCAGTCTGAGCTTGGGTCTGAATGAACCACTGGAAGATTTGGGGGCCGAGGACGACGATGCCGTGCTGGTGACTTTGGCACCAAAGGTCGGCGGAGGGGTCGTCACCGTTGATAACATTAAGATCGTCTACGGCTCTTAGGCCCGCCGCCCGCCGGGCTGTTTCCTAGCTAGGTGCAACTTTAACTCGTCGGAATAATTGTGTCTTGTTGTAGTACGTGTTGTTATAGTAGTACGTGTTGTGTTGTGTTGTGTTGTGTTCTTCCAGTTTGCACCTCTTTCACTTGCGCTTATTACGTACTATATGGCCATTATTGTATTAAGGTGCAACATGTTATTTGGTTATGGAGCAATGTTGTTTGAGTTTCACATATTAATTGTTTACCAACATAACCATACTCAATTCAATGATATGCCCATCATCCAAACAGATATGCAATTTAGTAAATTGAAATTGCAATATGAAAACATAATGTCCAACTCTAATACAATCATATATATAAATATAGAGAAAGTTTCAAGTAATTATCCTAGTTCAAGCAGTTCTTCTATAGTTCAAACCGATCAACCACTGAGACACCATTGTTACCTCACCCAACATATTTGATTAACATTTTCTATACTATTATAAAGTTCAAAACTTATGAACACTGAAAAGTGAACAATAGTTCCAAAGACTTTTGACTACCGGAAAGTAAACAAAAATTTCGAGACTTTTAGCTAGTGGTCCACAAAAAGTTCTAGACTTTTAGTTAGTGGTCCACGAAATGTGAAAAATAAAAATTTATGTTAAGCAACGACGTAGTTTTAGACCATGGTCCACAATATAATTACGGACTATTAAAAACTCATTAAAAGTTTAAATTAAATACCTCTAAACTAAAAGTCATGATTGAATTAATTGTCTTTAAAATATACAAAAGTCATGATTGAATATATCTTAAAAAACTCTTTTGAATTTTTATTTTTATACTCCCTCCGTCCCATTTTATCTGTCATACTTACTATTCATTGGTCAAACCAACTTTTTCTTCTTTATTTATTTTTTTTTTTATTTTTAAATTTGATTTTTTGTGTTTAATAATATTTTTTTATGTAATTTCTAAATATATAAATTTTGTATAGTGATACTAAAAATTAAATTAAAAATAACTTTAAGCCTCGTTAACTGAATCATGCACATTAAAAAAAAATGGGAGGGAAGAGTACTTTTTTTTGGGAGGGGGTGGGGTGTCTTGACATGTTGGTTTGTCATCCCGGACGAGCATCCAATTCTGTAGCGATGGAAGCTGTGGTGAAATTAGAAGAGGAATACCCGCCGGTGCCGGAAATCCCATTTGATCTCTTCTTGTCGAAGAACCACAAGGCGTTTGGCGGCGACGGCAGACTCCAATTCACTGATTCCTCTCGCAATCTCATCTTCGAAGTCGAAAGTCGATCAACCGATTCTCCGTCTCCTCCCCATCGCCGGAAACTGCTCCTCGACGCCGCCGGTACTACCCTCGTTACCATGGTTCGAGTAATTGTGAGTCTTTCCACCGTTCCGTTACCAGTATAAAATTTCCCCTTTCGAGTTTATTATTTTGGCACGAATCTCTCTTAGCGTTATTGATTACAGTAATTTATACGCAATTTTTTTTTTTTTTGTGGAAAAGTTAGCATCTTTCTTAAGTTCTATTGGCTTATATGTATTCTCTGATTGTTGTAGAAAGGATCGTGGAAAGGATTTGAGGGAGACAGTGGGGAAGACAAGGAGTTAATGTTCAAAGTGAATAGGGTTTTGAATACATTTATGGAGAAAGATTTTGAGATAATTCTTGCTGGTGATAACAGTGAAGGCACAAAGGCTGATATCAAGATGAAAGGCTGCCCCTTCATGAGATCCTGCACCATATACAAAGGCAATTCAATATTGGCTGAGGTAATAATTTATAATTGTGTTACCTTTCATGTGTTTTGTTGTTACTTATCAGAAGTTGTTGCAAGAAATGATGCCTCGTTTGGTTTTTTACCGTATATCCATGCTGTTAGCATCTAGCTCTGAATACCTTAGCGTGTTGTAGATCGAGTGTGTAGACTGTGTTTTATTGCTACTTATCAGAACTTGTTGCAAGCAATCATCTCTTCATCTCTTGTTTGGTTTTTCACTATATATTGGCATCGAGCTCTGGATACCTTAGTGTGTTGTGGATCAAGTGTATAGACTATGTTAGTTTCAAGCTATGCTAAATTTGGTTGTGTTTTTCCTTTTTCACTTCAATTGCAGACGAGCCTTATGCATACGATTGGGTTCAGGAAGCATTTTATTCCTAGGAGCAGGTTCCGAATTACTATATTTCCTGGAGCTGATGATCTTATTCTGATCGTTGCTCTGGTCGTAATATTCTTTGATAAACGAAGGTTTTGGGTATAGAAAACGGCATGACAACCTCTCTAACCCTCTTGTATTCCTGACCTAAAGCCATGGCCTAGTTTGCAGAGACATTCTTCTACAATCTTTTGGCGTGGTGCTAAATAATACTCCATAACCATGCTCACGATACTCTAAACCACTCTCGTAACTTTCACCATTGCCGGGGCTTCACCGCTAGCTAAAGAGCACTCCCATGGTCTCTTTTACTACAACCTGCAACTCTATGGAGCCCTGAATAGCTGGGAAGAACAGAGGTTTGGAAAAACTAGAAAAGATTGCAGTTTTTAGGTAGCTTAGGCCTGAAAATTGTATGGCTTACTTGCCATTGTCTCTATTTTGTTTCATTGTGTCTTTCTATTTGATAATACATTGGCATGTGGGTAATATATTCTAACCTTTTCAACATTATTCTCTTCTAATCTTATTTTAACCCTGGGATTTGTGTTCTGTATTTGTTCAAGATGAAAGCCTTCTTCAGCTGTTTATTCTCTTTGCATAATGGAACAAAACAGTATAATCATCACTAGAACAAATTTTTTTTCTTTTCTATCCATGTTTTACAAGCTGTAATGGGAATTACAAAAGGAAATAAAAAGAGGATTCCATTTCTTTTACATCAGAATAAGTGTAGCAGAGCTAGGAAAGGGAGAAAAATAAAAAAATAAAAAAAAGAAAAAACAGTAACATGATTGAATCCTAAGTAGCTTATATTAAGTGCTAGTGCCATGCTTCTGGTGCATTTGTCCTTGCTTGTTGTGAGTCTGCAAGTGAGACAGCCATGGCTAGCATCATCTGCTCTTCAAAACTCTCTGGAACGATGGGCCCCGAGACGGGCTGAAACCCGTCTCTCTCAGTTTCTTCGCCTTGAGGGGGATATACAGCCGGCGGCTGTACATCCTCGCCCACGTCATCCGAGGCAGCATAGCCAGTTCCCGCTTCACCCCTCGATGAACCATTGTCGGCCCATTCCCTGTCTTCACCATCCATCGGCATCTCGCTCTGAGGGTAATCTTCGTTTTCTTCTTGCGCCACCCTACTCGGGGATCTGCTGCAGGCAGAATGCTGATTGTACGAAGATGATACGCCTCCGCTATAACTACTGGACGACTCTTTGCCCATCTGCTGGCGCTCTGCAAGGGCTGCAATCGCGCAAGCAAGACCTCCGGAAGGGGAAGAAGAAGACCCTCCCGCTGAGGCCGTGGGTGCATGGTTATCGGCACGTACATATCGTTCTGGTGGAGCCAAAACACGATAGCCTGGAGTTTGAGGCTTGCCATTCTCCTGTCATTATACATCAAAAGGCCGAGTAGGCAATATAATGATTCACCATAACGGGAAACAGACAGAATCATTACCATAAAACAAGTGAACTTTGCTGGGTCATGTACCTGAATAGATAGCCATATAGCTTCCATAACCATTATGTCCTCGAGATCCAAGTCAAATTCCTCCTCCCTGTTCCAAAATCACAAATCAGAATAACAAAGAATGCTTATACATTCAGACAATAACATCTCGATTGCAGACTAAGAAAGATTCATTTCTGTGCCCTTGACTTCTGCAACTTCTAATGAAAAATGATCAACTCCTTAATGTCAGTGGTTTGGTTTTAAAGTTGGTCCTTTTTTCCGTGAAGTTTTCTTGAGGTACAAATGTGCCCCCATAGGTCTATAGTCTATTACAATCTTAACTGCTAAGTTAGAGTATATTAATGGTTTAGTACCAAAGATTGTAAATGACGAGAGTTACCAAGACTTTAGGGCAACCTAGAAAGGAAATACGGACATCTAAGATGAGATTGAAGGAGTGCATGACCCGACCAAACTGCTTTGCAAAGATTAACAAAAACCATGCTCATGTTAGAAATTCAAAAAAGCATAGAACACGGGATGATTTTCCCATATTATTTTAACCTCTCTATAATTCTCAAATTTTGGTTATTCGCTTCCGCAGTGCTAGTTAATTATCCTAACAAGGAGGAATATATTCAAAGCTATATTGCTTTACCTCTAACATTATTAAAAGAAGAGGATAAGAAAGGCAGGCTATTAGTCCATTATCTACAGTGAAAAGTTGTTGAATTGCATTTTATATTTATAAGTAAAAAAGTAAATCAAGTTGTTTACAAACTATTTACTTGAATGAGAACCTAGTGGATAACAACTGAAGCATACAACACTGAAGAAGCACGAGACAATTCCATACCTGATCTGTCTAGGCCATAAAGATTGTCGATTAGTTGGAGCAGGACACATCTCCTGGGAAGTAACAACTTCTGAACCTTCAATAGCGGTAGCTAAAGGTGCTTCTGCAAGCAATACAATAGTTTAAACTACGGCTCCTAATCGGAGAAATTCAAGCCAAACAGGATTACCCCGGGAGAGAATTTAGCACCTGTTGTAGAGCAATGCTCCATCTCACTTGGTCCCGTGATACTGCTTGAAGAGCACGTCTCTTTCCGCCTGAGCATCCTCTCCTCTTCTTCTTGAAGTTCTTGTTTTCTCATCCGTATTTTGGCTTCAATGACTAGCTGTTCCTCCTGGAGCAGTGAAACATAGAGGGTCAGATAATTTACGTTAAAAGTTCAGTACGAGGCCCTCAAGAATCACCATAGCTATTCAATCAAGCAATGGGAAAGAACCATACAATCTGCTCGATTCCTTTTTCTTCCTTCGTTTTTACTCCACGATACTCCACAGCATAATTTAAAGTTTTACAGAAAGGGCATCTTATACGGTTAAGGAAGGTTTGCAAGAATTGTTATTTGGAAATGGACATAAAGTCAAAACAGTTAGAAATGTGGAAAGAAATTGAGGATACTGTGTTGGCAGGGTTGAATTAGGGGTCTTCATCTGCAAAAAGCACTCTGTAGAAAGCAAAACCAGTTAAGAAATCCATGTATTGAAGAAAATAACGAAGAGCTTTCTACATCGAGAATGGCATCAGATAAGAATAGGAATGTGCATAATAGTACCTGTACAAATGCCTTTCAGGCAACATCTTGAACGATTTAGACTTGGATAATACTGAAAAAACCCGAGTTGAACGGAGGCATTAAATATAGAACAAAAAGATAAGATTAAGCAGACAGTCAGAAACCATTTGAACTCATTAAGATGAGGTTTATGCTCTACATGGCTTACAACAAAAAAAAAACACCCCACCACACCCGAACCCTGTTAAAAACTCATGAACATCCAAGCAAGAACAAGATGGCCAGAAGACATTCCCCAACTATCCAATGGAGCAAAATTTGCTATACCATGAGAAACTCGTTAAAGAAAAAGCACGCAATTACAGCATCAACATGGTATCTGAACCCATCAAGCTCTCGCCCAAAGTATAGCTTTTGGTGTTCTTTTCTAAACAAGAACATACTAACATCCTATATTGCCTGCTGGAATGTTTTAAATTTGTTCATCTTTATTCATCAAAAGTAGTTCCATTGAGTGCGATGTAACCGTATTCTTACTAGTTAAAACAAATATGAAACAAGATGGATTTCCCAAGTTTCAAATTCTAGCTGTGGATAAACACAATGTAGCACAACCTCTACAACTCAATCAAACACCATCAAGAATGGTTTCCAACCATGACTTTTATGAGAAACTAAGCTAAACGAAGCTAAGCACACAACCATTCCAAATAAGAAAAATTGCATCATACATTCATACAGGCACCTAAATTCATCCAAATGCAATTAAAGCCGGAAAAAAAAATGCTGGAAGGTAAAGAGAAGAGCACACACCAAGAAGCAAATGGGGCACTCTTCAAGCTCAGGGATGGTGGCACATTCATCTTCCCCAGGGTAGCAAGGAGCAAGCTTGGAGTCAAGAATGAGTTTCCTAAGCTTCTTGTGGTCCACATCCTTGTGCTGATACAATCCCTGAGGCCTCGTGAACTTCTCGTCCACCACTTGCCTCCTCCTACCCAACTTATTTCCCATCCAAAAATCTCTCCTTTTTTCCACCAAAATTCACCCCCTTCAAAATCCCATAAAAAAGAAGCACTCCCTTTCCCTTAAAGCCCTAATTCCGCAATTTCATCGCCATACACCCACAAGACCTGAAATTTACATCCGCCCACCAACACAAAACCCCGGAAAATCAATCCCAACAAAACCTACGCAACTCAAATTCGCACAAAGGGGAGAAAATAAGATAAAGAAAACCAAAACAAAGGAGGAAACAAACCCGGACCTGGAAGAGCAAAAAAAATCGAAACTTTATCCAAGTTCAGAGAGGTGGGGAAAGATCGAGAGGGAACAAGATCAGAACTCCCTTATCTCTCCGCTGTATATGTGTCTGCATTCGTGTGTAGATACCAATAAACTACAAAATCCACAATAAAATAAACAATTTTAAAATATAGGCTCCATATTTATCTGGGTCGGTTCTGTTTTTGTACCTTTCGGCTTGTGTTGTGAATCGGAGGGAGAAAAAGCAAAGCAGAGAAGGAGGGTAAAGGGTTGAGTGGTTCAGCCGGAAAGAATCGAGAAGAAGAAGAAGATGACGGAGTTTGAAAATGGAGGGAGGAGTACGCGCCTCCTAAGATGCGTGTCGTGGATTGCCCGGCAATTAAAGCATTGTTTTAGAGTTTTTGTCATTTATTGTCTTTATAATTTTATTTTCGATTTATCTCTTACTTCACTAAAGTCTCTATTTTATTTATTTATTTTCCTTTTACAAATTTTCATTAGTCATCCTTTAATAACTTTATTAAAGACTTCCGTAAATGAACAAAGTCTCTATTTTTTTTTATTTTACAAATTTATGTGTCCATACGAAACTAATGAGTAAGCGCTAATTTTTACTTTCTTAAAGTTGTAAGATATTTGATGTAATAAAATCTTAATTGTACCAATTGACGCATCAATTGAAATGATGATAAGTGTGTGAACTTAAGAGCATCTTATTCTCCTTCCACAATGTTTGGGTTTCGTCTATTTGATGATCCATTGAAGATGGTTGCATCGCTACTTATGACACATATTGTGGGTATTACATGACTCATATGAGTTGCTATCCCAAAATCTTTTCCAAAGTTTGTATAATTTTTTTATGGAGAACCTTGTCTAAAAATAATTTGAATACAAATAAAAATAAGAAATAAATTAATAATAATAATATTATTATTATTAGATTATCATAATCGTCATTCTATATGGACGTAATCTATCTTACAAGTTTCTAATAACAAATAAATTATATTATTCACTTTAAAATATTAATAACCCTTTGACTGCCTTATGTATTATACTTTCAATTTTCAATTCTTGTCGGTTCGACCAAATTTATTAACAATGATGATGAAGGTCCTGTCATTTTCATTTAATTTTTTTTTCATGATTTTTTACACTTTAGGAGAATTAATAAGTGTGTTTACTACCTTCAGAAAAATAAGTGCGGTTAGTCGTTTACTAACCTAAAAAGTGAGTTATGTTTTTTAAACCAAAAAAAAAAAAAAAAAAAAAAAGCCGAATAAGTAAAAATAGATAAAATAATTTATTTACTTGCCATTCCCTCACCATGAAAAATCGATCGGATAACAATTTCATAACACATGTTTTCCAATGTTGAAGACATGGAAAAATGGATAAGTAGACTTCCAATAGGTATACCATGAGGTTCACCATACAAGGTGAAGTCATGTCGATATACATACTGAATGTACACAATTTGAATTATGATCATTCAATATATAAATTATGAACATTCAATATGTAAATTGTGTACTTTAGACCAAAATTCACATTGCAATGTGGATTCAGTCCACATAATAATTTGATGTAAACTTCCAACCTTGGCAATAGTAATGCTTCTAAAAATGTTTATAGTCACTTCCATGCATTGTGCATTTGTGCATATCTGACCATAAAAATTTAATTCAAAACTCTTTAGAACAAAATATGCTTTAAGTATTACTCTCGCAACATTTTTTTTATCTCATAAGGAAGAAGAGAAACAGAAACCTATTTTTGGACCGACTAAAGTACTAAACTTCTCTCTCTTGCATCACTAGTCAAAAATAAAGTATAACATTATTCTTCATTTTAGTTTATGATTTGCAAAATTTATGATTGGGCGTATAACGCATACAGCTCATCCAACGGTGACATTTCCTTGTTGAACAGTAACCTATCGCAATCAAAATCATTGAAGGCTAAATGAGCGGTTGCCAAATGAAGCTGCTGGTGGCTAGTCTTGGCCGCCGGCGACAATATTCCTCCACCGGAATTAACCTTCCGTTGGCCGTTAAATCCGGCCTCCGCCGCCGCCGCCACCTTAGAATCCTTACCGGTTAGCCTCTGAACCACGGCTTTAAAGCTCCGGGCATCCGTTTCTATGTACTCTGTGTTGATTATCACCACTTTCACTGCATACCCATTGCTCTCTTCAGCCATAAATGGAACTTTTTTTCAAAGAAAATGGCAGAAAAAAACTGGGTTTTGGGTTTTGGGTTTTGGGTCTGTTTCTGAAGTGTTGGAAGTGCAGATATGGTAGAAGAAGGTAAGAATGTATGTATATGTAGGGGGATGGGAACTGGGAAGGGTTGACCATTGAAGGTCTGAGTCAAACTATGATTTTGGAGGGCCACGTCAAGGTTTAGTTGACCGTTATATTGTCATCATCGGATCAATCGAACAATTTGCAGGCTGTCTAAAAGGACTTAATAATTTACAGTTTAGTTGCAGGTTTGAGTCAAACCGTCAAAGCAATGGAATGGAGTCTCCCCACGAGGTTTAGGAAGAAAGTTCAAACTCCCTCAGTCTTGATTTGTTTATCTCATTTATTGGCATTATTAATTTGGTTTTGGTGATGATACTACATTGTATTGCATTTTGGAAGGTTATTTAATATTGAAACTCACAAGATAATCGAGATTTATCATGTATATATACACCTTAATATAGTGGCTACATGTTTCTCTCGTCATTCAGAAAAAAAAAAAAAAAAAAAAAAAGTCCCTAACACAACATAATAGTTATTACACAGGTCAAATTAGACAGATTCCAACTAACTCGTCAAAAAGATAAAAAGTTAACTAAATGGATTAGATCCGTTTGACAACTCTATGCCTATTAGATGCATAACCACAAAAAAAAATGGTCTATTTAGTATTCAAATTTTGCTTTTCCAATATGCTATAATTAGGTTCAATATACTTATTATTGAGTTCATTATTTAGTGCTTACACTTATCCATGCTATATTCATTACTTGTATATGTATGTACATGTTGATATGTTATACTATTAGTAATTAGGTATAGTATGTTCACACACACCATCTTTGTTAGCTATGTATAACTATATCCATTACCCGCTCACCCCTTGCAAGTAATCTTGTTCTTACTAATCGATTAAATACTTATGGGTCTTTCCTTCCTTAATTGATAAAACATTTATCGATCTTCCTCCCCTACGCGTTTGAATATTTTGGAAGGTAACACCCCATTGATTTCACTAGTAATATACATTTATTAGAAATATGATAATTATAGTATTAATAGTATGTAAACTGAAAACGTTGTTCATATTACCAGTACTATTCAGTTGAGCTTATGTCTAAACGTTCACACCGTACTATTCAGTTGAGCTTATGTCTAAACGTTCACATACTTATTCACTGAGGTTACAATCGAGACAAGTCTTTATCATCATGGGAACCAAACGACAAAACTATATTTAGCATTTTTGTTTAAGGAAAAATAATACTAACTTTTTGATTAGTTTCATATAAATACCTACTTATGTTGACTGCCAGAAGTAGTATTAATGCATGTCTCCAGAACATTTGAATTAGGACCAAAAAAATATGTGGTTTTGATTATGTACACATTACCCTATCAATTGTGATAAGATACTACTTAAGACTCGTACAAAAGTTTTGGGCATCTTGTACCTAATTCTTATTAGGCAACTTTTCAACTGACTTAAAGTCCTTTGTGTTTTTGCCAAAAAAAAAAAAATAAAGAATTAATTAGAATATTAAATTCACTTCATCCAATCCCTCCTTAATATTCTTGATACTATGTAACAGAGTGCACTGATTAAAAATTAAAAAAAAAATACTTTATTTTCATGGACTATTCGTGAAATGTTTTAAATTATATACTTTTCAACCTTTTTGTTTGGGTAGGGGACACAAATAAAAATGATCAAACCCGGTCAACCAGAGGCAACATCCAGTCAATGCCCCTAAAAGTTGATTTTGTTTTCTTTTTCATTCATTGAATGTTCAACCCTAATTTGGCCATGAAGTCCTCTCCTAAAAATTTTAGGTTTTAGAAGGATCTATTTTCTTAATCAAATTTGCATGACACTCATAGTTTGTTTATCTGGTGAAAAGTCTAAAATCAAAACTAAAAAATTAAGAAGGCAAATTAAAGTTGCAAAACATGAAAGCATTATATTGCTGGTTGCCAAGACATTTTAACTAACAGCACAGCAATAACTGAGAGTGTAAACTTGAGCTAAAACAAAGGTTGAGAGTCGTCTCGAAAAAGAGATAAATGTTTGGCAGATCGAAACAAGATCGATGGAATTGAAATTACTGAAACCATCTTCTGCATAAACTAAAACCTGTTTGTCTCTCTCTCTACCAAAGGGTGTTGCGGGGAATTGAATGGAATGCCTTCTAGACCCACCCTCGGGGCGCCATGGAATGGTTACCGAACGCCTCCTACACCTCGGGGCGCATGGGATGGCTAATGCATACCAGCACGAGCAACTCGTGGCCTCACGGGTGTCTTTGAAGGACTCACCCTACAATATTACAACAGAGCTTTTAGTAGCTTCCTAATACGAGCTGAGCAACAAAACACAAAAGTTATAAGCCTCGCATTCTTTATATCAGTGTGCAAAAACGGAGATAATGATGAATAGCTTCGCATTGCTACCCGAAGGATGCGTTAGTGTCTGATAATTTTGGGCGGGGATTAATAAAAAGGGAGAGAGTAATAACTGAATTAAAAGGGAGAGAGTAATAACTGAATTTAAACGACATTACCTGATACGCTGGGACCCCAACACTTCACCGCAACAATCCAATGCCAGAATCGCACTCTCAGCCTGCACATTTCATTTTGTCGAGTAACTCAGGGATACCAGGCTCATGTTTCATATGAAAACTACTGAAAACGTTTTGCTAATTTCCAGAAAATATTTACAGTTAAAAATGTTTTATATAATTGATTGTTCAAATTGCAAATACAGCTATTCCGGTATAAGGTAATGTTCTTGTAGCATGCTCGAGCCTTTGCTTTTGTCATTTCAAATATATTCTTCTAGCATATTGAGAATACGGGAGACACGAATGCAGATAAACGTTGAGAAGAATATAGATGCGAGAAATCCAAAACGACAGAAGCATACCATGACAAATTCAACAAAAGCAATACGGGTGGAGTGCACTTGATCTCCCAAAAGCCTCAGGCGAGAAACCTGGAAACAAATGTTTAGTCGCGGAATTCTATATGGTGTGTTAGTTAACCTCACGAGTCACAAATCATGTGTAGAAAACTTCGAAAACTATACCGACCTCACCACATCTTGTTTCGAAAAAAGTCTTGACATCAGCCTGAGATACCTGGTCAGAATAGAGTGCGTTGAATTTATAAACTTCACGATTGGAAAACTATACATATAGGGCGATTTTGCCAAGTAGCGAAAATGATAACCCCAGAATATCCTTCGGACCAACAGAAATAATTAAGTTGAGTAAAGTGTAGAAGAAAACTTTATAGATTCCACCGTCGAGGTAAAATTCCATACCTTCTTATCTATATTTGTACAGTAAACGGTCCTAGCACACATCTCGCGTTCATCCTCTGACTGTAAATAAAGGAACACCAAAAATAAAGAAAATGTAGAAGTGAAAATTTCTGAGCAAGAAATTAGTGAAAGATACAATTGAAGGAGAAGAAACGACAATTTTCTACACAAAAATCTGTTCGTACCCTGGGAAGAAATGTAGGATTCACGGGAAGGATAGCAGTTTTTGAAGGCAGGACCTTGAGCGGAGAAAAACCTAATATTGTACCAGAAAGGCAAAGAGCCGCTCTAGCAGAGTCTGACGAAATTCATTCCAATGACAAGTCAGGTTACAATATCGCAAAGGAATTACAGCTATACATAAAAATCCAGAACAAAACACGCAACTTACATTCATCAGCAAACTCCACAAAAGCAAAGCGAAGATGGGAGTGAGGATCACCACAAACTCTGCAGTCAACGACCTGCAAAAAGAAAATGACAGTCGAAAACAAGTATAAGATTCCTTGTTTTATAAGTTACCTCATTACCTCGATTAGAAAGAAACATTAAAGAAAATGGTCACTCTCGTTTTTATCTCCATTGAAAAATACGCCCTAGCCATGCTAAATGTACTCTTTTCAACTTTCGAATAGACAAGAAGATGCCTGAGAAAACCCCCACCATTCAACAATAATTTTAGGAAAAATTCGATACACCATCGTATAAGCAAGGGCTCAGTATATACTATACGAATAACGTTGAGATTCATATGAACAAAGTTACTTACTTGTCCATACGCACTAAATAAGGCAGCAAGCTGCTCTTCCGTAACCTGAATAAAAGTATAATGAATAAATAAGCATTAGCGCAAATTAGAGAGTCACATAAAACTACTTGAAAGCCTAAGATGTACTTACATTGTGATCAATGTCAGAAACATAGACAGTTCGCCTTATGCTATCTTCTCTTTGAGCTCTAGAAGCTCGATTGTTCATTCTGTTGCTTCGGCCCTGATTATAGTTGTTTCCTCTCTGAGGTAAAGATAAAATAAAAGAAAACAGGATCATGAAACCTTCTTAGAAACCATTGTCGAGCTTGTCAATGATGAACCAAGAGCATTTAAGTAACCTATCTAAACCTCGAACATGCTTATGAATATGTCAATGCCAAAAGTATAATCAAGTTAAAGGATGACAAAAACAATAAACAATAATAACCAAAATCCTACAAACCAATGCTGCAAAAACGCACGCTTAAACAACAAATTCCCCATCACCTATCTGCTATAAAAACGCAATTTTAAGAGGCCAAGATATCAATTATTAGACAATAGACACCAAAGTAATAACGAAATGTGAGCTTTAGCAAACCGAAATCCAGATATCCATTATTCCATTTCAGTAAACCAAATGTACCATTAGCATATATACGTAGCTGATAAACCAATCAAAATGAATTCCCGTAAATGGAATAACAAACACAACCTCTCACCAAGAAAATGATGATGTTTTCAAACCATGATAACAGAATTTCATTCTTATTTGCTGCAATAACTATAATTGAACTCAAATCGATCTTAGCCTCAATGCAGTTGAGGCCAACCACGCAATCAAAACAATCATATAATAAATTTTACTTACATAGACAATTAGACACACAAAAACATAGGAATCTAATCAGATATAACCCTAAAGACTAAAGAGATAAAACTCCAAAGCACATGAAAATGAAACAAAGCAAACAAAACAAAGTTATTCAATTCCAACAACCAACAACATAAGACATCAATCAAACCCAAGAAATGAACTTTACCCTTCTGTTATTTCGGAAACCATCACCCCCCAAAGCCTTATTAGCTGCCACAAAATTGTTGAGCCCCTCATCACGGCCATAGGAAGAAGGAAAGAACTCTTTTGCCAGTGGGTTGAGCTTCAATGTCTTCAACATATTAACGATATCCCGCATTTGAAACTCCGATTCCGGGCTCGAATTTGAACCGGAGTCCTTCTGGCCATCCGCCGGCGACTCAGATTTCGCATCATTTACGCTAAGCTCAGAGCCAGCGTCGGAAATTTTGCCGG
Organism: Ipomoea trifida; assembly: GCA_003576665.1. Classification (NCBI taxonomy): domain Eukaryota; kingdom Viridiplantae; phylum Streptophyta; class Magnoliopsida; order Solanales; family Convolvulaceae; genus Ipomoea; species Ipomoea trifida. The sequence goes on from CP025654.1 coordinate 1,628,836, forward strand.
TATTTGGTGCCGGAGAAGAATTCTCAACCTCAACCATTGCTGTCTCAACACACACCTCAGCGCCGGCAGCCATTGAATCAAAGCTCAGATAACAAAAAAGACTCAAAATTTATTCCAAAAAAAAAAAAAAGGCAAACAGATGAATCAAAACACAGACCCTCCGCTCAATTCCTCCAAAGACTCAACCTTTATATACCAACCATATAAATATCAAACACAATTGGCTAAGGCCTCTTCCCTCTTCAGATTTAGGCAATATCCGAAATGCAATATGCTGATCCTCTCACATATGGGAATATGAATAAAGGCTATAAATACAGACCAATTAAGGGAAAACAAAAAAAAAATTGCCAGAAATGAAAGAAAATAAGGGGTGATGAGAGTGAGTGTTTACTATAAAGACTAAGCAGAATGCAAAGACAGAAACTTTAGGGTTTTGTAACAAATTTGATCACAGGAATTGGTGGATTCTGGTAGTGGTTTTGGAAATACTCCGCAACAAACAGCTGCTCTGCCCTATTTCTCTACTACCCTTTCTTTTGTTCGGAGAGAGAATGTTACGTATTGTGTGTATGATGCTGTTCTGTGCATGTATACATAGTCTGCTTTCTATGCAAATTGCATCAATAAAAATAGTATGTGTTACATGTGTGTTACCTTTTAATGTTTTGATTTGTTATATTGTTATGTCAGCGCTGAATGCAACTATGAGTACATGTAACTTTTTTTTTTTTTTTTTAAATTATATATACATAATATGATACGTATTTTGATATATTATTTATGAAAAAGAATCACTGTGGTCTAAGAACTTTATGTTATAACGTTACATGTAATTATTATTTTTTATGAATTAAAATAACGGCAAGCATTTGAATATTTATGCATGATGAGGAGTAAATTTTGCTTTGGAGTGTTCAAATATATGTACTTTCTCTTTTTACTTAAGGTACAAAAGGTGATGCTCTCGCCTTAATATTCCCACACTTCGGCCTGATTGGATGTGATAAATCCTAACGTCTCAACACCTTTTAGGTGAGAGGACCATTGACTGGTGTCTACAAGGGCCAAGGGGTCCACCACATTTGGTACGATATTGCTCCCACACTGTGACGACGACTTTTATGTGTCCTAGGGTGCTATATTGCAATCTGTGTCTCAAGTACTAATTGAGTTATCAATGCATACTTCTTTCTCTTTTGCTTCATCTTGCACCTAATGATTTTTTATTTTTTTTTGCGAAAACTGACAAGGGAAACAACTGTATTTCATAAATCACATAAAGAAAGATAAATTATACTTAGAGAGATCTTTATATACAAGAATCGTGTTTTACCTATACGTCCATTACTTTAATGTCGAGGCCATAACAATTAATGATTGACTTAGGAAAAGGTGGAATGCAATTTTTAAAAACTTTTTAATAAGAAGAAAACATGTTGTAACAATAATTGTATGAGTATTTTTATGTGAAATGAAGAGGGTGACAAGTTGTTGGATTGAGATGGCAAAGATGAAGCCATGAAGGTGAAACAACATACATAGGATGTTGATGGGAGCCTAGGTTTTGTTACTATGTGGGTGAAATGGATATGCCACTCATAAAATCACAACTGCTTCTGCCTCACTTAAAGTTTGTTGGGATTCCAATCTCTTTTTTATAGTTTTGCAATCAATAATTGCATATAGTATTTTATTACCCCACTTTTCTCCCTTTTCTTTTTTTTTTTTTTAATAATATTCAAGTTTTGTGTCTGCACTTTTCTCTTGTTTTTTGCCTCTCTATTGCTTTCCACCATGATTCTTTCTTCCACCTTAATTTTAGTCCCTAAAGCCCTCACCATGAAAATGGTAAATTATGATGGATATCTTTTTCATTCTTGATAAGGTTCGAATTTACACCATGCAACTGCGGACTGTTAACAAAACAAAATTTATGGATTGAAGTTATTTTGAATTAGTTGACCAGTTGAGTTGTGTCTCAAAGAAAAACGTGAGTGTATTGATTTATATTAATTATTGATATTGAAAAAGAAGGAAGGGAGGGAGGTGGAGTGTTGTGGTTGTAGGTATTGGGGAGAGGGGAGGTGATTGTGATGGTACATATTCTGATTCTCATGCTATGACAGCAATGGTGCATTAAGTATTTTCTGGATTTTTCTTCAACATGGCTACTATCATCTTTTATTATTATTATTATTGATGTTGTTGTTGTTGTTATAGTACTATTATTAATGAACGTGGTTGGCGTGATGGTTTAGCATTTTGTCCTTTAAGCATGAGGTTGAGGTTCAATCCCTACCTATGTGAATGGAGCAAACCATTTGCTGACCGAATGATTAGTTTTCTGGTTGGCTCGGGTATATAGATAATAGTTCATTGATTATCCTATAGTTTTTAATGTATGTTGTCCTTGACTATATTTTGGTCGATTCCCAAAAATGTAATATTTCTTAGAGATAATATTCAAAATAGTTCCTCGACTATTCTATAGTTTTCAATGTATGTTGTCCTTGACTATCCGTCCATCTATATTTACTTAAATTTAACCTTTAATTTAATACATGTATAGGAATAAATTAAGTAAATTTTGTATATCCATTTTGAACGATTTGATAGGCAATAACTAAATTGAAAATTATGGTATAATCGAAAGATCATTATGGGTATTAACTTGATTTCCTGGGTAATTGAAAATTAGAATAATTTGACTGGTACGTTTAGGAAATTTGAATGAAGAATTTTTTATTTTTTATTTTAAATCCAGGCGACCCAATTGCACTATCCGATTGACTTAGGGAGTCAATTTAACACTTTTTTTTTCATCAAAAGAAAGGCTCAACACAAAAGTGCCAAGTTATTTATGCCTGAAAAAGACTCTTAGCGACTTCACCGTCTCATATATATTTGTTTATAATTTTTCTCTTTTTTGTCACACCTATTCAAAATTTTAGTTCCTTTTCAATAGCGTAAGATTTCTAGAATGTTTTATAAAATATTCCACAACCAAACACCCTAATGCATGTTTAATGTACTCTATAAGACATCCTATTCAATAGGCACTCAAGGTTGATAATTAAAACAAATCCCAACAACGTTTTGCAAGTGGAATCATATGAGAATTGATTCAGATTCTGATTCCACTTGAGCTTCCCTCCCTTTTTTTGAGTGGAAAAATGGATGTTTGATTGTGTCTTGTTGTTATACTCGCTGAATGTGATGGGTAAATTGTACATGTAAAATCTATAGATCTAAACATGATAGATTATACATACACTTACCATACATGTATATATACATACCCCACTCCAAATTATTTGAAATTTAATATGAGTATTAAATATTAACGAGTCTTTTACTAGAACACAAAATTAAAAAGTACCAACATCTTGCTATGCATATGGAGATGAGATGTGGCCCGCGCATAATTTAATTGATTGACCAATTCAAAGAAGTTAATAGTTTTGCTTTGCTGACAGTCACAGTAAAATAAAAACTCGATCGACTCTATTATGAACACTAGTGTTACCGTGAATAAGGACAATATAGTCTCCCATTAAAAGTGATTACAGGCATCATATCAATAGTCAAATTATTGAAAATTTACAATATAGTAAAGGGTGGAAATGATGTGTACCACAACGATTACTCAACTACTTTTAGTTAAAATATAAATATCTTTATACCCTCATTATATATCTTATCGTAAGGTAGTGTTACACAAGATTTTTCTATACTATGATATAATCCGTTAGTATTTTGCTACTAAGAAAATCAATTCATCATTATATTCAAATAAAAACTTAATCTTTTTACCTTAATCCTATCAAAATTCCATAGAGTGAGGCGACCCAAATTCCCAAATCGGTTTTTAACAAAAACCCAAAAGCCCAAAACTCAGAACTCCCGGATCTACTATCCAAACCCTAACCCAATCCTTAATTCATTCAAAACAATCAGACCCAAAGTGTATACAGAAATAAGAATAACAGTCACAAATTTTCTATTTACTGAGTATAACTAATTTTTATTTAAGAAAGTTTTAAGCAATTTTCAAAAAAAACAGAGAAAGTTTTAAGCATATTTTCAAGAATATTACTCTCGCCAGATATCATAATTTTCGAACCTAAGACCTTCATTATGAAAATCAATGACTATGGCAGGGCCGACCCCCGACCCCCTCCGTATTTTTTCTGCACTTTTGTCTATTTTTGTACTTTTCAAACGTGCCCTTAACCTCTTTTTTGAAAAAAAAAAAATCAAAAATCAAAAAATTCTCGCTTATCTTATTGGACACATAAATCGTGGCCCAAAATTATTGATATCTCCCAACCAGCTTGGGCCACGTCCCTGGTCCATCATATATATAACTGAAAAGTGAAAAGCTTACTAAGAGGTGTACTACTGGGCGGTGGACATATGAAGGTGACAATACATACCAAGTGTGACATTATTTGTGTATAGTAGCATGTGAATGTTACGTTGCATTACAAAGAAACGTGTTATAACGCACCAGATGATATTTATGAATTCTGATAAGAACAACAAAAAAAATCTAATTATTCCAATCTGTAGTACATATAGAAATGTTAGACTTTTTTTTCCATGTGACGGAGAAGCTAAGAGAGAAGAGAAGAGAGAGTTAACAAGTTTATATGTTAAATTGAATTTTTTTCTCGAGTTCAGAAAATTAAAAAAAAAAATGTTAGTGCATAACAATACTGCACACGCCTATTGGGGTGATTGGTGCTACCTATTAGTTTCCTTTCTTTTTCCAATTTTCCCTTTTCTCTTTAATTTCTTCCATGTGGCATGACAAAAATAGTGTAAAACTCCAACAATTGCTATGGTCTTACTAGAAATTAAATGTATGTGACATGTGGTGTTAGGGCCACGTACACTTGGATGCATACATATCAACATATGCAATAATTGGAATGTTCTCACGTGTATAGTACAATATTGTTGTCTTTTTTTTTACCTGTCAAAAGATAAGATAACTCCAACCAGATCGATCAAATCGTTAGTTTGATAATTAATTACGAAATTATAAATATGGCTTTCAGTGTGAGTGACCTATTGAGAAAAAAATTTTGAGTACAGAAAAAAAATCTGCTTTTTTTCTCTGGGGGTTAAGTTGTAGGGTAGTTTTACTCCATCAAGTGGATATTGATGGACACAAGATGTTAAATTGTATACAAAAGTCCAATAATTCCTTAAAGAGGGAACATATATTATATGCTATTTATAATAATTATATTAAACCCCCTTTAAATTGGGCCCAAGTGGAACTGCAATAGCAAGTGTTGAGTCCCATCACAAACAAAAGAGGAAGCAGAAGCAAGTTGGGGATGTATAAGTTTTGTGTATAATTGAGGCTTTTTTCTATGACTGCATAGTGCAATACATAAGAGCCACAATAAGGTGAAACCAAGTGTCCTAGATTAGAAAGGCATATGAATGGGATATTCTTTATGTCCAATTATTGATACAGTTTTGTATTTAATTACATTAATTCCATTCATACTAGGTGACTGAGCTGAACAGCATGATTCTCATATATTAATGATCACGAGTTCAATAATTACTGTGAGTAAGGGCAAGTGTCTCCACAGTTTTCACAATATCAATTAGACATACATTTTTGAAACTTTGTAATTATCAAACTAATTCTATGATTTGACTTTATTGTTGCAAAAGAACAATGTTATGGGGCCAGGGACAACTAACCGACAAACAGAAACCTTGTCCCTCAAAGCCCCTTTTTTGAAAATTTGCCCACTTGAAACGAAAACCGTTGAATCATCATCATTCATCATATCACCACCTTCAATTCCCCAGTCAATTAAGTGAAGTGTTGTGTTCCGTTCATCCTCGATAATGGGAGTCGCCATTCGCCATACAATTAAGTGCATTCTCAGATTCCATTCCAGTGCCCCAATATCTACAATATATAGCTAATTAACTAACTTGTTTAACTGTACTGTTTGTAGACGACGATGTTTCTAAGGTTTCCATTATCATTCCTATGTGGTTCCGCAACATAAATGGTGCCATGGCGGACCATACAAGACAGCGACGTGGACAACTTGCGCTACGTTCTGTTTGGTCTTTGTTTCTCACTTTCGTTTATTAACCAACATTTGCCACATTTCGTATGTTAAATTCAGACTATATTGTGATGGGTATGGGTATCACAAAAATAAGCCTGCAGTCCTTACACGAAAATGTGCTCTTAGGGCATCCTCAATACTCAATAGTGGAGTGTTTTTTTTTTTTTTTTTGGGTGATTTTTGAGAAGTTTTTGTAAGTGTAATTAGGAAAGAGAAAAAAGAAAAATAAATAAAACAAAGTTGATTTCAAAAAAAAAAAAATTCAAAATAGCGCCAATAATGCGCATGCTGGGCGCAATTGTGATAGCCTCGCGTGGGCATCGCCGCTGTCCAAGTTCTGATGTGGGTCCCACATTTTTTGCGAAAAACCCTTCCTTGCAGGAGGAGCTCATCCATTCTCTCTACATTATATCTCTCCTCCAAGTCACCCAAATTTTCTCAAAATTAAATTTGGTCCAAAATTCACTAATGTGGATGACCTAGTTGTGAACCTAGCCAGTAAATAAAAGATCACAAAAAAATAAACTAGCTTATTATGTATTACGAAGTCAACTGCTCGATGAACTCGGCTAGGTATAGGGTTTCTGCATGTTCTTAACCTAGAAGTAGGGAATATGCGCACTCTTGGAAACCCGTCTTGTGACCATTGTTAACAAAAGATTATAAGAAAGTAAATCAATCTAGATATATATTATCAAGTCAATCGTTTGAAAAACTCGGTTAGGGTTTTCCACATGCATGTTGTTAAGGGATGGAGTGGCAGGATGGAGAGGAATGGGAGTGGCGCAGTGTGACTGTGCCATGGGTACTCTATGTCTCCATATATATTGAACTAATGCATGAATGATAACCCCGACCCATTCATCTACCTTGTTACATCTCTATCATACATTCATCCTAGCTTTGACTTTCTCAATTATCTTTATTTGCTTCAATAGTTCAATGTTTTGTTATTCTTGTCGGTCAACCTAGCTTCATATATACTTATTAATTGTATATATATATATTACGTGCCCTACCTTCAGAGAATCAAACATAGTAGTAGCCCGTCCGAAAGGGATGGCCGAGTGATGGATCATATATAATTTTCGTGTCAAAAATAAAGTCATAAATTTAAAATTTTTATATCAATCACATAAAAATTTTTCTAGTGCGATTTATCTTTCATGAACGATTTGCAGTCTATTAGCCTATTACACTAGAACGAAGTTTACCCCGTGCACATTCTCACTTGTGACAATTTTGATTATATATATAATGGCCTTCAGTTAGTTAATTAGTTGGTCGTTTTTCCTGGTAAGGTTTGGCACGCTTATATAATTACATTCATTCATTTACAATAAATATATAATTAATTAAAAACTGCCGCCAAAATAGTGAATGTTTTTGCGGCGTACGATCACGCAACGTGGAAGATCAGAAACTTTCGGAATAATAAATTATTTATGTGAATTATTGGAGTAATCATAGATTCTTAGTACTGTTTAATCAGGTTAACGTCACTAATTACGTTAATAAAAATGAAAATATATATTTGGAAAAACGATTAGTAATGTGATGGCATTAAAATGTTGGATATGAAAAAGAAATATGAAGTCTTATGCTTTAACTATCTAAAACAGATGGGTATAGATAATCGATAATATTAGCCCTCGTAATATAATAACAAGTTTGGTCTAGCTAGCCCAACCGAATTAGTTGGACGATTGAGCGATTGTCGTGATAATCACAAGGTTCTAAATTCAACCGGCTATGATTTTTCGATTCGAGTCGATTAGTTATGGGCAACCAATTTCCTTGTGGTAATAAATCATACTTCATCCAAAAAACTTAACTATCTAAAACAGATGGGTATAGATAATCGATAATATTAGCCCTCATAATATATTAGCAAGTTTGGTCTAGCTAGCCCAGCCGAGTTGGTTGGACGACGAGCGGTTGCCTTGATAATCACAAGGTTCTAAATTCAACCGGCTAGGATTTTTCGATTCAAGCTGATTAGTTATGAGCAACCAATTTCCTTGTGGTAATAAATCAGACTTCATCCAAGAAAATATTTTTTGAGTAATGATTACAGGTTCTCAGTAAATAATAAAAGTTTGTTCTAGCTAGCTTTTTTAACTGTCGAGATCTTATTACTAATGATGATCTTATGATGAACCGACCTGAAGATTGTGTGGTTAATTATTAGTGATGAAGATTTCATGAAATCCACATCTTGATAAAATTAATCGTAGTATCAAACACGTGATCGATAACATGCATGTGTGTTGCAACATGCGACAAATATAATAGGTTTCGAACAAAACTGGCCGGGGATATATACTGCAACTTGCTCTGATCTTATGAATTATATGATTGACAATGAATCAATGATCATATTATCTTAGCCATATATTCAAGAACTAATTGACAGGGACTAGAGTTATTTTATAAGATTAGTCATATCTATAAGGAATGGGGAGAGATCAGTTCTTTTGTTGACTACTTAGCAACAACCCAACACATATTAACCTAAAAACATCTAGAATTTGAATAATTCAGTGTTATTTTGCTCAAAATGATATCATTTTGAGTGAAATAGTCTTTAAAAAATAGGAATAATAGTTAATCGGACCGACTAGGCGGCCTAGGAGGTCTAGGCGACTACCTATAGCTGGCCGACCGCCTAAACCACCGATTATGGTGATACGCTAGGTAGCCGGCCGACGCCTAGGCAGAATTTTTACAACACTGCTCCGGACACATGAAATAGGACTAGAGAAGTCTCACCACCCAAAGGACTCGAAGATGTACATTGAATAAGGTGCGCCCCGATGTAATTGTTCACAAATCACACAAAAAGAAGTAAATTACACCAGAAATATCATGTGTAACGTATTCAAACAAGAAAATATTAACAATAATTAAATTTATAACATTTTTATACGAAAATCATACTCGATTAGTCAGTCATGTTTTTGGAACTACTTTCCGATCTTTTTGTTAGGAAGAAAACGCGTGTAAGCATTGACGGGGACTAATAAAAATGCAACGTGTACGGGCAGAGATGAATGTTGTTATAAGAGGGTGGAACGCGGGTTACTTTTTCCAACCGAAACAACGCAATAAGCCAAACACGGCCTTCGATCGTAACCTCCATCAACCGAATGTTTTAGTGGTTCCTTTATTCATTAAAATTGGTCCAATAACATTACAGCTTTTTAACATGTCGTCCGACAGAAAGAAAAGCTACTCATATGCTTTCTACATATAATATTATTATTTGCGTATCCTTAATAACTACCTTATAGCTTTAATCACTATTTCCCTTCAACAATCAAAGTTGAGCAAAGTGGTATCCCCAAACTCACGACTTCAATGCTTCTTACATGTGCACGCATAAAATTAATAAAAATCATTTGTTTATGCATTCTAGAGAGATCAGGAATTAAAATATCTTTAGATTAATTAAAATGTGTTTTATCAAAGTTTGACGGAAAAGTGTTTGTTTTTCACTTTTCTGATTTTTTTAATCTTTAGAATTACTCTTGAGAGTTGAGATAAACTCAATTGATTGATTAATATGTGTTGTGTCAAAGTTTGATGAAAGAGTATCTCTATCCCATGTTTCTATTTGTTAATCTTCAGAGTCGTCCTCATTATACATTGTTGAAATTTGATTGAGTAGTGTCTCTTTCCACCTTTTTGATTTGTTAATCTTTAGAGTTACTCTTGAGGTACCGTTTAATTGGTTGATAAATATGTGTTGTGACAAAGTTTAATGGGAAAGTATATGTTTCTCACCATTCTATTTGTTAATCTTGATGACATAGCTCAGTTAGTTGACCAGTTTATGCTATATATGTCAAAGTTTGAGGGAAAGTTCCCTTTCCACCTTTATAATATGTTAACCTTTAAAGTTATTTTTGGCGTAGAGCTCAATTGGTTACACCAATATGTGTTGTGTCGAAGTTTGATGGAAGAGTATCACTTCCCTACCTTTCTATTTGTTAATTTTTCGAGTCGTCCTCGAGCATAGCTCAGTTAGCTAACTAATTCGATAATCTTCAGAGTTATTCTTGACGTACAACTCAATTGGTTAATCAATATTTGTTGTGCCAGAATTTGATGGAAGAGTATCCCTTCCCCACCATTTTGATTTGTTAATCTTTGTAATCGTTCTCAAGGCACAACAAAATTACTAACCAATTTTAGTTGCATGCGTCAAAGTTTGACGGAAAAGTGTTCCTCCCCCACCTCTCAGATTTGTTAATCTTTGAAATCAATTTAATAGCACGAGTTGTTGACTCATCAATTTAAAGTAACGGTGACAGTCTGTTCCGCTCCGATGATATAAGTACTGTACGGGGTCAAATAAGTTAAGCAATAGAGTGGCATTTGCACATATCCAACACGTGTTTATCTCCTACATGTTAGAAGTGGACCTTAAAGCCTTCTCATCTCCCTATAAATGGCCTCTCCCCATATCCCTTCTCCCTACCACTGTCTCTTCTTTCAACACTCTTTGAACCAAAAAGGGCACTCAAACACCCACTTCTTGTGGTGCTAAAACACACCAAAAATAGAGAGCCATGACCAATGCCACCACCACTACAACTACAAATCCCCCTTGGGTTAATAAGCCCAAATTTAGTAGTCTTGGGAGAATGGGTTGTTCTTGGAGTCATCTTTCATTTTCACCCCAAAAGCCCAGCAGTCAAGAATTGAGATTGAAAATTAACTGCTCTGCTCAATCTGTGCTCCATTTCCCAAAGCAATCTTCTGCTCCTCCCACTGTTCCAACTTCCAATTCAACTGCCATAACTACCATTTCTTGCCCTAAAGAAGCCAAACCTGATTCTTGGTTTTCCGGCGGGTGGAATTTGGTGCAGAGAGCTGCAGCGGCGGCGTTGGATGCGGTGGAGGGTAAGCTAACAGAGCATGAACTCGAACACCCTTTGCCGAGAACGGCCGACCCACGAGTCCAGATCGCCGGGAACTTCGCGCCGGTGCCGGAGCAGCCTGTTTGCCACGCACTTCCGGTGGCCGGAAAAATCCCGGAGTGCATAAACGGAGTCTACGTCCGGAACGGGGCGAACCCGCACTTCGAGCCCGTCGCCGGCCACCACTTCTTCGACGGCGACGGGATGGTCCACGCCGTCAATTTCAAAAACGGCGCCGTTAGTTATGCCTGCCGGTTCACGGAGACCCAGAGGCTAGTCCAAGAAAAGGCGTTGGGTCGACCCGTTTTCCCCAAAGCCATCGGAGAACTCCACGGCCACTCCGGGATCGCAAGATTAATGCTTTTCTACGCCCGCGGCATCTTCGGCCTTCTCGATCACAGCAAGGGCACCGGCGTGGCAAACGCCGGCCTAGTTTTCTTCAACAACCGATTACTCGCCATGTCGGAAGACGACATCCCGTACCACGTCGCCGTCACCCCCGCCGGCGACCTGAAAACCGTTGAAAGATACGATTTTGACGGGCAATTAAAATCCACCATGATCGCCCACCCCAAGCTCGACCCAATCTCCGGCGAGCTCTTCGCCCTCAGCTACGACGTCATCCAAAAACCCTACCTCAAATACTTCCGGTTCTCCAAAACCGGGTCAAAATCCCCGGACGTCGAAATCCCGGTGCCCGACCCGACAATGATGCACGACTTCGCCATCACCGAGAATTTCGTCATCGTCCCCGACCAGCAAGTGGTGTTCAAGATCTCCGAGATGATCCGCGGCGGGTCGCCGGTGGTGTACGACAAAAACAAGGTTTCCCGGTTCGGGGTACTAAACAAGTACGCTAAAGACGCATCGGAGATGAAATGGGTCGAAGTTCCCGACTGTTTCTGCTTCCATCTCTGGAACGCCTGGGAAGAGCCGGAAACTAACGAAATCGTAGTAATCGGGTCATGTATGACCCCACCGGATTCCATTTTCAACGAATGCGATCAGGGGCTAAAAAGCGTCTTATCAGAAATCCGGCTAAATTTGATGACTGGAAAATCCGTAAGAAAACCCATAATTCAGACCCCCTCAGAGGAGGTGAATTTGGAGGCCGGAATGGTGAATAGAAACAAGCTAGGTCGGAAAACCAGGTACGCATATTTAGCCATAGCAGAGCCATGGCCCAAAGTCTCCGGTTTCGCAAAAGTCGACCTTTTCACCGGCGAAGTCAAGAAATTCATCTACGGCGACGAAAAGTACGGCGGCGAGCCTCTTTTCCTCCCCGGAAGCCCGGATTCTGACCCCGAAGACGACGGCTACATCTTAGCCTTCGTGCATGACGAGAAGACATGGAAATCCGAGCTGCAAATCGTGAATGCACAGACCCTTCATCTTGAAGCCTCTGTGAAGTTGCCATCAAGAGTCCCTTACGGTTTCCATGGCACATTTATCTCTGCCAATGATCTGTCCACTCAGGCCGTGTAAAATACAGAGTTTCAGAGCAATATTGCCATGGCAGGGGAGATTTACCAGAGGGATGATTATACATCCCCGGAATCTCCCCTGTTCCATAATTTTCTTGTTTTTTTTTTTGCCATTTTGAGTTACTTTTTTTTGTTAGACACCAGTTTGTAGCTCTGTGGGTGTATTTACAATGGGAGCTCAGCTGGTTTCTGCTTATTATTGTTACATTCTGCATGAGAGTGATGAGTATATACTTGTAGGAATTAATGTGCATTGAAATGATCTCTACTTCTTTGTAATTCCATGCACTTGTATAGTTGTATTTTCAACAAGTTAATAATGTTCAGTTTTTGACTTTGGTAATTTTTTCAAATTTAATTTTCTATATTTCATCTTATTTGTGACAACCAAATGATGAAAATATTTAATTATTATTTGTCATATCATGGAGTAAAAGTGATAAGTAAAATTTGAGAGTATATATGCAGTAGGTCTAAGTAAAAAGTCCATATTAGGGTCCGAATGATTGAGCTGAGGTTTTTATTTGTGAAAAATCAGCAAAATCACTCGATTATAACTTTTTTCATGAGGTTGATTAGCTATGATATACAACAAATTGAAAGATATATTTTGCTTCAACTAAAAGTTTAAGCGGACTGCCAAAGACCTTGTGGTCTAGTGGCCGGAAAGGAGTGGGTTCGAATCTCAGTAAACTCTTTGTGCTTCAGTCTCCTGATGACCCTCGAATTTATGATACGATTTATCTCCTGATTTATTCAATATGATTTATTCAATACATACTATTAGATGATGACTGCGGGTTCCATCGTCACCAAAAAGGATACATACTATTAGATGGTGACTGCGGGTTCCATCGTCACCAAAAAGGATACATACTATTAGATGGTGACTGCGGGTTCCATCGTCACCAAAAAGGATACATACTATTAGATGGTGACTGCGGGTTCCATCGTCACCAAAAAGTAAAAAAGTGTTGCAATTAAAGAGTATGGTTAAAGTTGTGCCGTTGTGGATCAATTTGTTTTCCATACGAAGAAAACATGTCGACAAGGTAAGTGGTCTAATCCTCAAGTGGCCCATGAGAGTTGCGACAATGAGAGAAAAAAGGAAACATTATAGTAAAAGATAATGTGTGCATATATATAATATATATATAATTTGAAAATGATCGAAAGTCGTTTTCATCCCTTCCATGCAAATTATCAACTCATTTGTGGCAAATTCCCATTGGCTGCAGCCTTTTGCTAATGCTTTGGGTCCCCTTGCCATTATCAACAACAATTATATTGCACATCAATGGATACCATCTTAAATTAGTCCTTCTTTCTCTAATTCATTTTGTTATTATTAATTATATTGGTCCATCTTTTCATGAGTAATAAGATATTTTATAATTAAAATATAAGTTGGTATATCATTAAATAGTTTTTATACATTGCATATAGAGCGTTTTATATTTATGTGTATTTTTTTTTCTCTTCAATTCACTCCCTTATCTAAGTACTTAGGTGACAAAGGTAAAAATATATTCCTAGTATGAGTACAAATGAGTTGAGTTGAGCTCAAACTCGAAATAATTATACTAGAACTCGAGTTCGATTGAACTTAAAAATTTAAACTCGAGTTTAGCTCACTAATTTTTATAATAAGGATCAACTCAATTCGATTAGTCCGAGTGCAAACTGTGTGTGTGTGTGTAATCAGGTGCAAACCAACCTTAACTTGCGAACATACGAACTATTGAAGGATTGCACCGCAATTACTATATGATTGCACTGCAATGGCTCGCAAACATGTATGAAAGACCTTGCGGTGCAATCATGTAATAATTGTTGTGCAATTCTTCAGTAGTTCACAAGTTCACACGTTAAGGCCAATTCACACCTGATTATGAATATATATATATATATATATATATATATGTACATGTGCGCTGTGTAGAGTTTGCAAGCAACTTGATGAGTTACAAGTTGAATGGTTTTAAGTTTAATCTCAAGTTGAATTTGATTAAACTCGAACTAAGTTTTGATTGAACATTTTAACTCGTTTGCACCCCTAATTCATAGAGAGCATTACTCATGTCATATATTTTTATTGTGATAAAGAAAAGAAAAAAGAAAACTATGAACCTTACATTTTCTAAAAGTTAAAAAAAGAAACAAGAAAAAAAACGAAATTACGTTGTATTACTCTTACTAATAATTAGTTTTAGGCCTTAATTATTCCATTTTGACTTGTTGACAAATCTATGGGGAAGATGATTAATTAAACCTAAAAGGTAAATATAGAGTTTTGACTTTTAACAATGATAGATGCTCAAGATATTTTGAATTTCATACATAAATTTTATATTTGTAATTAACTAAAGAAAAATGGAAACTCATCCACTAGAGTAGTGTCCATTTCATGACCAACACTACGAAATGTATGATAAATGCAAAATTAAACTAAAATAAAATTTGACACCTAGTGCCCTAACACCTTTGGGTGTTGTCAATTGAGGTGTAAAATATAATTTTCGTATAAGAATATTATAAGTTGATTCTTGTCGATATCCTATTAGTGATATATAACCTAACAAGAAGATTAAATTCCCAAGTAATTAATAATAATAATCAAACGATTTAGGCTAGGTTTTTCGAGAAAATGCAAAGAAACTAATTTGAACTTACCGAGATTAAGTTAGAGGAGCTGAGTACTCTTTAATATAGATCTTTAAAGAGTTAATAGCTCTATTTCGATGACAGTCACTAGATGCAAGGTTTGATTCTTACCAATAATGGAAAATATGCAACAGGATTTCGGGCATTGCAACATTTGCAATGGAACGATCCCTTTGGAGTGTCCACTACAAAAAAAAAAAAAAAAAAAAAAAAAAAAAAAATTAACAATGAGAATTTTTTCAAACGGAATTTCACCGTTACAGATCATGATTTTTTTTTTATTTTATTGTCTGTTCTAAGCACCAATATACAAGCACATTGAGAAACTTATTATATATAAACCGCTGAGATACATCGTATAACTTATTTCCCTCACTAAGAATTAATATATATAGAGTAAAACGATCAGAATTGAAATGCAATACTTATAAAAATATGCTTCAATTCAGTCGGTCCAACATATGAATACACTGTACTACATCTTTAACCTCAATAATCTATCGTGATGTACTATACATAGAATAGAAGCTAAGCATGCCACAGACAATGACAAACATTATAAGCAAAAAGTAGTAACTTTTGGAAATCTAGAAAAAGAATATAATTTATCAAGAGATGAGCAGCCAATAATAAAGTTGGATTTGAGAAGATATTATAAAAAGGGAGGATATACGTGAAGACTAGGTATTGGACGGCTGTCTTTTTCTACCAAGTATTTTATGTTTCCACTTCTCTTAATTATAATTAATTAAGTGCTTGCTGATATACACATGTTGTTCGATCTATCAAAAAATAAATAAAAATAATCAGCGAGGAGATGTGAGAGACATCTTGAGTATAACATATGATAAGAAAACAGTAAAATATATACTGATTTAACAATGAATTAAATAGCTAAAACGCTGAAATAATTAAACACTTGTACAATTCAATAATCTATTAAGAATTTTTTTTGTTAGTATATCTGATTTTTCTTTAGCGATACACATAGAATTCAATATATATCACATGTAATCAGTTATCAGTTAAAAGCTAATTTATCAAATATTTTTTTTTTCTACAATCAATTAATGCGATCAACTAGTCAGACTCATTAACCCAATCAGTGTTAATTTACCAAACACTATTTTATCAAATTTGGACTCAACCTTACTATTATTACCCATCAAAACGTCTTCTAAGCTCGAACGTATCTATGATTGGACCTCATAAAATTAGGTTATAATGTACCAAAAGTAAATCATAATTAAATTCCTTTCCATTCTTAGCCATATCTACTATAAATCTTAATTTTATATTCAATTCTTAATTATATCTAATTACAACGTTCAAAAACACGCTTAATATCCATTTAGACTATTAATTTATTAAAAAAAGCCAACAACGTTTGATATGCATCAATTGTTGGATGGATTTGGTTCATTGTCTTGTGCACCATTATACGTGCACCAATGTTATTATTTCTTTTGCTTTTCTTTTTATTTTTAATCTCATTTATCATTTTAAAAAGATATAATTATTAATTAATTAATTAATTATAGATGATGTAACACTCACCATTTTTATATATTGGAGAGGTCTATCACCATGTACTTAAATTATTTATTAGCTAAAATGGAATGCCAAGTGCCTTTTTCCTAATTGTAAGAATAGACTAGATTGTGCAACTTTATGTATCTACACCTCAGCGCCATAATTCCCTAGAAGAAAACTAGTATACATTTGTCACTTTGTCGGAGAAAGGACATAGAAAGGTACAATGTATGGTTATTAACGGGAGAAATATTTTATTCGGATCGATTGAAGAAATGGAAAGACGCGAGAAAGAAAAATAAAGAATTCGTTATTTGTTTATTTGGGAAACAGAGAATGAATGATGAAAAATTTGATAAACGAGAGATTGAGAAAATGAAAACATAAGACTAAAATAAACGTTGTAGTCATAATAATTCAAGTGAGGATAGTGTGGAGTACACCACAACAATATAATATAATATTTTCAAAACAAGCCGAGGCGAGCTGGGGCCTCCCAAAGCCCTCAATTTGGCAAGGTGGGGCAAGCCGGCCTCTAAACTCCCGGCCAGCGTGCTCCCACCTCATTAGGTGGCAGGACAGCCGGCCCGACAGGCTAAATCCATTTTAACAGCTTTACTATTATGGCGCATATAATGGACTTTGATTAGAATACTGAGAAATATATATAAAAATTGGTGGCCTAATAATACAGTAGTGTAGGTTCATGCATCAGTTAGTTAGCTACACTATAGAGAAAGGGAAAATATCAAGGATGAATAATGAGGCTTTGAAAATGACATAAAATAAACGTAGGATTAGAGAAATAATCTCTAGAGTAGTCGAAAAATACGGAGTAATTAATAATTAGGAAAACTACGGAGTGACATATCTGTATATATTTTACTACTCGTACTATACATATTTATCATATATGGAAAGCCGCTAATCAACGCCAAATTTTTTTATCATCCAAAAAAGTGGATGAATTTTTTTTAAATAAAAATAAAAATGATCAAAGATCTTAATCACTAAAAAAACTGGTCGATAAATCATGTTAGAAAATCTAAGTTCTAACCATTTTCGTGGTCGAAATTTTCGATCACTTTTTCAGGAAATTTGTTTACAACCAATCTAAAATTTCAATATTTTGTATTTTTTTATATTGCCGAAAGAAGAGAGATAAAAAAATTAAATATTATTTGATTTATGCGAGCTGTGAGTTTCTCTACAACCAAGAGATTGCAAGCTAGGTTTCTCTCGAGAGCGAAGAAACCTATTGAACTTCACCATGATTGCAAATCATATTTGGAAATTAGGGTAACACGTTGATGACTTAATCGATCAAATTTACTAACCATTGCAAGAAGCAATCAGTATTACAAATCAGAGCAAATATCATTTTTAGTCCCTCAACTATAATATATGTATCAATTTTGGTCTTGACTATTAAAAATTTCAAATTAGGTGCATGACTATTTAATTTGTATCACATTTGGTCCTTGACTATTAACATTTTCAAATTAGGTGCACGACTATTCATTTTGTATCATATTTGGTCCTGCCGTTAAATTTTCCGGCCAAACTTCCGGCGAAGTCACCGTTGACCGACTAATTTATTTAATTTTTATTTTAAAAATTATTTTAATACTCCGTAACTTTTAAATAAAAAAAACTTAAAAATAAAAAATAATAATAAAAAATAGAAAACGCCGATCACCCCCGATGACTTTGTCGGAAATTTGGCCGAAAAATTTAACGGCAGAACCAAATGTGATACAAAATGAACTAATGATCAGTAATCCGGCTCGTCCTTTTGAATTCTTATTTCTAACTCCACAAAAAAAAAAAATAAAAATAAAATAAAAATAAAAAAAAAACTCAATTTGCATCTACTTTTAAATATTCTCTATACTGATATATATAAAGTAAATTTTCAACACTGATATGTTCTATAAAAAAGTTTCAGATTCAAATATCATTTCTGTTAAACAAATATTAAAAAAAAAAAAAAGAAGATTAAAGTGTATCCAAAAAAAAATAATTGATCAAAACTAGTATCTTATTACTCCATATTTTATATATGAAGAATGATGTGGGCCTCGCGTGATGACCAATAAAGGACAGGTGTCCTTTGATGAAGGCAACATTCCCAAATGCACGGAAAAAACCGGCTTGTGATTGGCCAATTTTTGAATTGACTGAATACACTCAGCAAACAACATAAATAGACAAAATAAAATTAATATTAATAAAACAAAAAAATTATGATAAAATTAATTAAAGCCAAAAATAGTCTATTCAAACCATAAATGGACCATGACGGATCAAATGATGTCTTCTTTACATTTAAATTAAACTATTCTATATTCTTATTCAATAATATAATAAATAATGAATAAAGTTGTCCGGAATTTTTATGTCACTAAATAATCTAATATTATGGGGTATGCTGCTATACTTTAAAAATAATAAACGATTACTAGGTCGATATAAAAAATAGTTAATACTCTTATTTGTTGGTATTGTTATAGTATTATTTCTTTATTTTCATTTTCAATACTATATTATGACACCATATTTTACAACTTTATATATAATTTGAATGGTAAGGTTTGAAAGTACTAATAAAATCTCCTTGTTGATTTTATGACCTAAGTGGTCGACGGCCGGCCAATATGGATGGATAAATGTGTCGTCAAATCGCAGACTGAAATAGGTTCGGGCTAACTACTTGGGTCGAGGCTAACCACTTGGCTGAGGCCGAATGTGAGACCTACATTGCCTAACCTAAGCTATCAAATACTCCTTTTTAAAAAAAAAATTGAAAATTTAAAAACTAAAATGCTATATAGATTGAGATTGCACCAAACTAACACAATTAACTGTCAAGAAAGGTCAAAATCCATTATTATCCCACTATAAACCATGGACTAAAATATCCTTTTCAAGATACTGATGCATGCTCTCTAACACATGAAATTTCTCACATCCACAAATCCCAGATTCCTAGTTGGACCACATACTAGACAACATTACCCTTTTGCTCCAAAAATTTCTAAATAAAAATGGTAAAAATTAAGAAAAGACAGCTTAATAATCTGAATTTTAATGAATTGACACAAGACAAATTCAGCCAAACATTGATACTAAACAACCCTAAATCGGTTATTATAGTAGACAATGAAAAATGAGACAAATTTTCCCACCATTAATGTAAGCAACATTTTATTCTAATAAGAGGCTGTAAGGAATTAAAACGATACGTGGTTTAGTAGTTATCAACATGCCAACTTACTGATAAGATTTTAAAAGTGACTAACGATTATCAACGTGTCAACTTATCAATGAAATTATTTTATAAACTTTAACGGCAACTATCATCGAGTCAACTCTATCAATAAATAAAGTTGCAAAAATCAACCGCGGTCGACATAAAACATTAAATAAATAACAGGCGGGGAAAGATAAACATACTATGAATCTGGATCACACATATGTACAATTATGCATGACGAATATGTCCCATATATATATATATATATATATATATATATATATATATATATATATATATGCTGATATGCCCTAGCTAGCTATAGCTATGGAT
This sequence comes from Ipomoea trifida, assembly GCA_003576665.1. Lineage (NCBI taxonomy): Eukaryota > Viridiplantae > Streptophyta > Magnoliopsida > Solanales > Convolvulaceae > Ipomoea > Ipomoea trifida. The sequence goes on from CP025654.1 coordinate 1,649,144, forward strand.
ATCTGTGTCAGCACATCAGAGGAGGTTCCAACTTTCAAGAACCATATGCAGATGACACCAAACAACATTAAACAATTATTCTCGTACGAATAACTAACTCAATTGATATTTGGGTAACATTAAAATCAAGGACTTAAGCAATAATTCGTACTCAACGTATAATTTTATTCCTTTATATCGTCATATTTTTGAGAAGTAGAGTATTGGACTAGGCCCTTCAAAGGGTTCTCCGTCCAACAATCCCCAGAGTTATCTAGTGTTGAATTTAGCTCTTCGCCTTCATCCAATAGTGACAGATTATAGGTATTGACATATGATCAAGTCCTGAGAATTGCAGTGTTAGATCGAGTTTCACCCTGACTCCTTATAAGCACAAATACTGATCCTACCACTTAATGAGATACTAAATCACCATAATTTACTCTTCTACAATTCTGTTAGGTCGAGATGTGGGACCTTGAAACAAGAAATTTCGCCACTATAAACATCATTAAACAAACATTGATCCACAATAAACATCTTGGCAAAACCTATATATGCTTAAACCTTGAACGACATCACTGCATGCATCACCCACATTCACAATCATGAGATGTGTCAATTGTAGGGGGAGAATATGATCTCTCACATCACTAAACCCTACAACAGTTATACCCTAAAAACACACAGAGAAAAAGGCTGCAGCATCAGATACATAGAAATTGGACGTGGCGTGCCCAGAAACCAGAAAGTGAGTCCAGATGCATCTATTCCTTTTGATGGCAAATGATATGATGAGAACTTTATTGAGGATAATATAGCATGCATGTTCTATGAAATTGAGCCACACAAGCAGAATAATAAACATTTTTAGAAAGAATAGACACCTCCACTTTCCACCTTCAACTTAATACCTAGCCTACCCACCAAGAATACATAAATAGCTAAGGTGTAATCGAGTCAAGCTACTCATTAATTTTGTGTGTGTGTGTGTATATATATATATAACAAAAAAACTATAATCCTGAAAATTATTGCTGAAGTTGAGGGATGTTGTCGGATGAGCGAATTCATAGCAATGTGAAAAACATGAAAATTGTACTAGCAAATTAGTCCATTGTTATACTATGGACCATGGTTCATATTGCATTGTGAATTCTGATACAAAAATTTTGTACTTTCTATTAACACATTTTGTATCTACAATTAACCGTTTCTGTACATGTAAACAAATAACTTAATAATTGTTGACAGATAATATGACAATTACAAGTACAGAAACTAAGTCGCATAGTCGGCCGATTAGCTATTGTTCCCTTTTTCTTTTCAAATGGATTATTTCACTAAAAGTGACATCGTTTTAAGCAAAATAACACTAAATTGTTCAAACTCTACATGTTTTTTAGGTTAATATTTAATATTTTAATATTGACTATTAAAGTATCAAACAATTTATAATTATCAAGTCTTAAAACTTTAAAAAAATTAAACAAATTTTTAAAAAATAAAAATAAGGTGCATCGATTAATCCCGACCAAGGTGCCCTAGGCTCCCAAACTCTCAAGGAGCACATAATAATTTTTTCAACCATGCTATTCCAAAAAAAAATCACCAATAATACATTGGTATGGATACTCATCCAAGTCAATAAAATCCAAAATGTTTTTTTTTTTGTCAGGCTATTAGGAAAGAGAAGAAAAAGAAAAGGTAGGGATCGCCCGCAACACACCCCAATTTTTATTTTTATTTTTTGTTTTGTTTTGTTTTTTTTTTTTTTAATTTTATTTTTTATTTTTGAAAATTAAACACAAAATGTTACTATAATGTAACCAAAATGTATAACTAGCTGCGTGAATCAGAAGTTCAGAACCATTTTACAGAATTGGGAAAACTTGTTTCTATACTCTAAAGTGTTAATCAGTATCATCTGGACAGGCTATGATCTTATCCCCTTCGACAATCATGTGAGTGAACGCGGATGCTTCAGCATCACATTGGTGCAACCTTCCCTCAAATTCAGCCAAAGCGCTGCGAGATGACCTGCATTGTGATGCTTACTACAGTTCAGATGTGTATATGAGAGCGATAAGCATAAGCAAGCAAAGGCATTGCTTCTTAGTGCAAATATAAAGAACAAGAAACCCAATTTTATATAATGTGTGGCAAATAGTTGCAGAGGGAGAGAATTCCACTTTCCTGGGATATTAACGGCTTGGCATTCTCTTCCCATCCCGAATCCCATTTAGCAGAAGATCTTGTTTCTAGCGCCCCCTTCCTCAACGATTTCAAAATATCACATTCATCCGGGAAGCCCTTGAATAGCATCTGTGGAATACAAAAGCCCAAAACATTCTTATTGACTTCAACAGTAGCTTAAACAACTGTTCATGTAATATCGTTGTTTCCTCTGTTTTAGTCCATTTGTGAATGTTCTATATATTGAATTATTCTATCCACACAATAGAAGAAATTTTATTTCCCTAAAACTCACCATAAGTTCGTCTGCTAGTTCTGATGATGAAGAAAATAGCAGCCCATTCTGTTCAACTTTTACAAGCTCCTTGATGCTTTTCAACATTTAAAGAAACGATTATAAGTATCACCCACAGAAAAGAATAACCCAATGTATTCTATGAGAAAGAAGGGTGAACCGAGTGTCATACCACGAGTAGGAAACTGCACACACTGGCAATCCACACCCAAACATATCCACAACCTAAATTTAAGATTTGAGAATGAGGTTGTGCAGCATAAAATTTCCATGTATAAACACTGCACTTAGATATGAATTAGGAATTTGGAATAGAAACCTTCATTGGAAGATCCAACCCTGAAGAGGAAGTATGCAGGCAAACACCAAGATCAGCTGATCCTGTACCACCAAAAGATAAGGCTTGACATATACACATATTTGAGGTGAATACTACTGCAAATTGAATAGAAATACCTACCAAGAAGCACTGGATAGTCCTCTGCTGGAAGCCACATTGTACGAAATGCTACACGCTTCAGATTCAGTTTTCTGATCTTTTGTTCATATTTTTCTTTTTCAGGTCCTTTGCCTTCATTCATTTCAAAGAGGCCCAAGTTTGTCAGGCTTAAAATATTGTATAATGGCATAACCAGTCAATGAAAAAAGCCTATGTTTGCACACAAGTTGTGGTTACCCGTAATTATGAATAACAACCTTGGGTACAAAAATTGCTTCTCATTCCTAATTTCCTCCCAAATAAGTTCCTCTCCACTCGAGTCATCCTCATTCAGAATAGCAGCAACCCGCCTATCATACATGACAGCTGCTTCTAAGAGGATACCAAAATCCTCATCCGGGGTCCTGAGCACAAGCACTAGTCCATAAGGTAGCTATAATTGAAATCTGATAAGTCTCATTAATGAATTCATTCACTGACTAAACTTTTATGGAATAAGTTTTCCACTATTAAAACAGAAATATGAAATCATGGTTCAAATCAGATTGAGAATAAATTTCAAACTATGCTTCTAACTTTTCAGAAAGTTGGCGTTTGCACTTTATCTCTTTATATCACTGAGGTAATATTGTTACCAGTGTCGGTATCACAAGTTTCAGCATTTCACTAAAGAGTATCATGTTCCTGGTTCTAAACAGCATAGTCAAATAATAAAGAATATACTCCGTAGTTGAAAGTTATTTTCAGTTGTGATCAAGGACTCCAGTAAATATTTGAAGATAGAAAGAAAAACATCACAAAGCTGCAAACCATTACAAGATGGAAAATTGATTTTAAAAAGGCCTAACCAGCTAGTACTGCTAACAACAAGAGCTGGTCTGTTTTGCTTCAAGTGTATATCCTTTTCAGCCTGAGTTGTAAAAGGAGTTAGATTGGAGTCAACACTGTCTGTTCCCAATATTCCTGCAGATATTGTGAATTGGTACTCAATCTTCAGTAGGAAAACAAAAAGAAAAAGAACATTACCAGACCAAATATAGAAAGAAACTACATTACCATAGCTTAGACAATCTTGGCGGCCGTATGGCTGGCTCAGGCTTTTACCAATCCTACAAAACAACTATAGCCCACAAAAGAGGAGTGACGATTTTCAAGCCAACACATTATTGAAGGTAATTTTCACATGGAATATTTGAGTCACCTTATGTTTCTCCTCAAGGGATGCTGGTTGAAAGAATTCAGGAGGCTGATCATATAGAACAGTGGCACTAAGTATTTTGAAAACCATAGAGATAAAGAATCTTGCATTAACACAATAGCCAACAAATATGAATAGTCAGCATTAAACACAGATAAATTTGAAATCCTGTCCTTACTTTATGCCCCAGTTTTGAGCCAATTCATGTTGCATTGCCTTCGTCACACACAAGGACCCATGTGCCATCCTCCCATAATGCTTTTCAATCCTAAGCACAAATTAAAGATTTATATAACTTTGATACATAAAAATACAGGGAAGATTATATAAGAAAGAAGACTTAGCTACCAATGATAAACAGTGACAAATCGGCTATTCCTGCCAAGAGACAGTGCAAGGAGTGTGTATCCAAAATTATGCCAATCTATAATGAATGCAGAACGTCTAATCCAGCTTGCCCATTTTACAGCAACCAATGTAGGAACAGATGGTGGGTTCTGTAGAAGTTGAAACAGTGAGATTAAACTAAAGATTATATATCAAAGCATTAAAGAGCTATGGGATATTATTAAATAATTGAAAATGAAAAACAACAGAAGAGAGATCTCACTGAAATAATGTTCGATAGAATAGAAAGTATTCAATATCTTTTAGGAATTAAATTGTTTGAATGTCAGAATGATGGTAGAAAATCTACAGAATTGAACAACTAGAATAGATTTGGCTGCTGTAAAGTACATTCTCATAACTCACCTGCACTATGAATACATCAGGAGCAGGAATTTTGACACAGAGATACCAAAAAAGCATCAGAAACTGAACCAATGGCTTGAGCATAAGCATAAAAGGACGAAGTATCTTGGGTAAAGTTTGAGGGATTGATGCCCACTGTGTCTGCATGATTCAAATAACAAATAATAATCAGAAGGAAAATACAACGTGTCAGTAGTGAGTTTTAATTATCTTAAATAAATATCACGGTAAGAGTATCCTACAGTAATACCATTCTATGAATGTGAATAGACGGATGCTCTAAAACAGCAGAATGGGGTTCAGAACCTGCTCAAAATTTTGACAACTTGGATTAGAAGATATGGAATCACAAATAACCTAAGAATCCGTTACAAATTACAAACCTCCATATGCCACAATATCCACTTCCAGATGAGCCTGCAAGAAAAACCAGCAGCACAAGTGTATAGAAATCATTCAGAGGGTCAAATCTTCAAAGCAAACATGGAGAGCTGAGGTTTATATAGCTAAACATAAGGTCGAATTACTGATAAGCATCTCCATTGACCATTATTAATCTCAGATGTTACGGTGTATAACCTAATTTATAATTAAAAAAAATGCAATTCAGTTCAATTAACTCCTCTCTCCTTCCTCATTTCTAAATCTATGGAATCCTACGGCCATATCAACATATGAATCAATTCTCCTCGGAAACAGAGCAGACAATTTCTACTTCAAAAAATAATATGCTGAAATTTAGAAACGCATGTATATTTATGTGTGTGTATGAACCTGGCGAGCGAGAGAAAGAGCGTGATATTGCATCCGGGGACTGCGGCCGATATCACCGAGAACCACGACTGCCGCCCTACCTCTCCGCCTCGTCTTCGTCTGATTCATTGGATTTTTTGGAGCAGAAATTCGATCACTGTCCACTGTGATTTTGATCTCCGGTGTTTTTCGCGATTCTCGGAGATCGGATTTGCTGGGAAGCTAGCTAGATCTTATTCCGTACTATTAGTATTTTCTTGCGTAAATTTTGGTTTATTTTACACCTTATTCCCGTATGATTTAGATGTTTAAAAAATATATATATCAATTTGTTTGTTAATATTTTGAAAATAGTTTTTTACTTGATATTAAAATATTAGAAATTCTCTAAAATTTAAGAATAAGTCTTGTGTAATAATGAGTACATTTTATTTAAAATGTAATTTTTTTTATAAGTGTATAAAAGAATATTACTCTATATATTTTAACTAAAAAGTACTATACATCTTATGCGAGGCAAGCACACAGAATATTTATTCAAAATTGAAAGAAATTTTGAGTTTAGTGTGTTGAATTAAAACTTAAAAGCAACTGAGCTATTTCAAAGAGTTCAATGGTTTATTTAGCTTGGCAAATCAAATAGACAAGAAACCAATAATTGAGAAACAAATATGGTTTGATGCATAGCCATGTATAACAATCAACTTTTAATACAGTTCAAGGAGCTCTGTAATTTTGATTGGTTATTGGATCCCAAAGAAAGAAGTAACATTACATATTTTCATTTAAACTCATTCAGAATGAGTTCTTCACAGAAAAGATAGCCTCTGATCTGCATCAATGCAGGCACCAATTTCATAACCTGGCTGCAGCTCCTGCAGCTGGAAGAGCTCGAGGCGCATCCCAATCGGTCACGATATGATTGCGTGTGATCTCTTTCAATGAACGACACCCGCTCAACGCCATTGTCAGCTCAAACTCATCGCACAGCATCTGCAACACTTTCCTGACACCCGCCTCTCCTTCTGCAGCCAACGAGAACACCACAGGCCGCCCAATCTGTCCAAAACCACCAGCTTAGCGAGATCCCAAGTGCATATAGTGTTTCCAGGGCAGAGGCCAGTGAAGGATCAAGTCCAACAACTGGTGGTTAAGGGGATTGTTGGGCAGAGGCTGGTGAAGGACCAAGTCCAGCACTCTGTCTCTTGAAAATGTGACAGTAAACGCTTAATCCTAACAGCGTTGGTACTAGGATTCCAGGAAGCTGTTAGCAACTTAGTATAGCGTTATACTTACGAATATGCCCGAGGCTCCAAGTGCCAGAGCTTTAAACACATCTGTTCCACGACGCACACCTCCATCCAAGAACACAGGAACCCGGCCTTGGGCAGCTTTCACAACCTGTCACCAAGTAAAACCATATTATTTATGGCAAACCAAAGCGGTTTTTCATTTCCACGAGCAAACGAGATACCTCTTCTAGAGCCACGATAGTGGAAGGGACATAATCAAGCTGGCGAGCGCCATGGTTTGACACGATGATCCCAGCTACTCCCACCTGAATTGCTATCCTTGCTGCAAGTACAATGTTATCAACAGAGATAATAATATTCACAGAATTAGAGATTCGGTGTCTGTGTTTTATACCGTCCTCAGCAGTAAGCACGCCCTTGATCAGAACTGGCAACGAAGTGATTGTTTGGAGCCACTGAACATCCTGTCCATAATCATATATATACAGAAATTAATTACTTTCAACAAACCAGTTTTCTGTCTTATCTGCTGTAACATAGATGAAATGGTTCCATGGTTCTCTGATAATCAGTAAATTGTAATGGCAATTTACCTTCCAAGTCAAAGTACGATCGATTTCACCAGCGACAAATGAAGTTAATCCAGATTCATCACCCTGCAACCCAAGAACATGTTACAATTGGTCAGACTTTTAGTTTAATATAACCACAAGTTTTCAAGTTCTACTCTACTAAAAGCTGCCAATTAGCCTTGGTTTGAGCTGGTCAGCTATGAACAGCCTAGACTGGTTTACCTCCTTTACCGACTAAGACCATAAAGCTAGGTTTACCAAGTGCACACTCTCGAAAACCTCAAAAAAAAACCTCAAAAAAAGTATGAAAAACACACACACACACACACAAAACTTGTGTCTCCCTCTCACTTTTTCCATCCCTTCAAAGTTTTTGAATGTCAGAAATGGTGGAAGAGCAAATCTGCAAGCAATAACAAAGATCAAACTGTATAATAATGTCATCACAAAGGGCTCAGCTAGCCAATAATAGGATCACACAATCTGTAGTACACACCTATTCTTAATATCAGCTTCTCGACGCCCCAACCTGGGGGCATCAGAAGTGAGCACAATGGCCTTGAACCCTGCTCTTTCAGCCCTTCTCACAAGCTGAGCAACAACATTCCTGTTCTTGTCGACCTGAACATCTCGATCACAAATTCGTTAGCCTGCAGCAGTTATCCAAATGCGGTTTTCTTTCAATTCTATGATGATGCTTACATAAAGCTGGAAAAATCGGAGCTGCAAAAACCGGATGCCAGGCCCTGTCGAAGCAACCTCCTCAACACTAGAAGTGCCCCAAGATGACAATGTCTAAAATGTGAGGTTGCAATGAATCAGAAATGTGACATTAGCCTTAAAACACCATTTTACAGGATTTCTAATGATTTTTGGACCAAGATTCTGAGAGTTAATCGCCGTCATATACAGATTACTATCAAAATAGACAGTAAGAGACTAACCATTGTTGAGCATAAATAATATATAAACATAAATGTGCAGTCCAACTATCAGCTTAAACTTTTTACCATAATCGTTCCAACTGATGATGCTGCTCGTGCAGTAGCACACTCTCCTGCATATAATCAACTCAACTCGTTAGACCGAACAAATTAAATCTAACAAGGTAGTCTCAACTATTCGCGAAGCATATATTGATCCTCTACCATGAGAAAAACCGGTTTTTCTCGTTTGTTGATTAAACTAATGAGAACATAGCACGGACCTGAGCTATGTCAAGTTCATATATACCTTCAGGATGAGCCATTTTCTGCATGGCTACTGGTGCAATCATGATAGGCATCGAAATCTTGAAGCCCAGCACTGTGGTGCTCATGTCAATTTTGCTCACATCAATAAGAATACGGGGCCTAAACCTATATTCATAAAGAGTAAAATGCATATTAGAATTCGAAGTAAAAAATTATATATTTATATACATGTTATTCAAATAAATATATCCAAAAATATTTTTAATATTAGCTAAAAAAAATTAATATTATTTAGTAGGTTATTGGTTCGGATATATTTTTAATTATGTTATATACAGATATAAATTTGGATCTAATATCAAATTTAAAAATCTTACATATATTGGACTTAAAATTAAAAATTATATTTATTATATTTAAATCAAATATATTTTAAAATATTTCAAATATAAAGTTTAAAAATCACTCAAAATTAAACTAGTGAAAATAAGTGTCAGTAAACAAGTTTTCTAAATCGAAAACAGATAATGAAAACTGAAAAATTAAAAAACAGAAAACAGTTTCTGTTAGTAAATGGGCCCTAAAGTTTCAGAGACCCGAGTAACTTACAGAATTCTCGAGAAAGCGTTCCTGTTCTCAGCCAGGGTCCATTGGTCCCCTGCACCAGATGCATAGTAGTCAAACACCATCTTTGGCAGCTTCTTCTTGGCAATAGCCTCATACTCCATCACATTAGTTATTTCCTCCATTGCTAGTTTGCCCTTCAAAAATCTGGACATTTAATAAAAATATCGATAAATTAGACAAAGCTTATATATATATCCACCGGATTTTAAACCATGAAATTCAACTATAATGTTTAAAAGATTTTTGGACACGTAAACTTGCTACTTTAATGCTTGCATATACTAATAAATTATTCGTCGATTGTATGTGATTGATATGAAGAAAGATGATCATAGAATTAGTGAGGTGAGATCAAGAGGGGTAGAGGATAGTGCATTCGAGTTGAAGACAGTGAAGTGAATGACAAGTAGAACATACATAAAGGGAAAGGAAGAAGGATTGAAACAATTAAGGAAACTACAGAGACAAGATATCTATATCTATATATCTATATATATATTGAAACAAGTACTGGTTTCTCGCTCATTTTAATCCAAAAAAATTGAAATCCGTCAACATAATATTATATAATAATTTCTTATAATAAATTCTAGCCTTCCTTATCATTCTTTATTTATGGCTTAGATTGACAAAATATTCAGATATGATTTCATTCCTTATTATACACACGGAAATTAATGAAATATTTAATTCAATTCCATTCTTGGATTCTTTATTTATCTACATATATTAACAATCTAATTACCTGTATATTATAGTATTCAAAAAAAATTTACTATATTATGTTAATGTACGTAATTAAATTCCTCTCATGATAATATTTAAAAAAAATCAACAATCAAATTACGATATGATGTATATTATAGTATTTAAAAAAATATTACTATATTATGTTAATGTACGTAATTAAATTCCTCTCATGATAATATTCAAAAAAAATAAAATTTTCAACAATCAAATTACTATATGATGTATATTATAGTATTAATAAAAATATTATTATATTATGTTAATGTATGTAATTAAATTCCTCTCATGATAATATTCGAAAAAAAATAAAAATTCCAACAATCAAATTACTAAATGATGTATATTATAGTATTAAAAAAAAATATTACTATATTATATTAATGCATGTAATTAAATTAATCTCATGATAGTATTCAAAAAAAATTCCAACAATCAAATTACTATATGATGTATATTATAGTATTCAAAAGAATATTACTATATTATGTTAATGTATGTAATTAAATTCTTCTCATGATAATATTCAAAAGAAAAATAAAAACTTCAACAATCAAATTACTATATAATGTATATTATAGTATTAAACAAATATTACTATATTATGTAATGTATACAATTAAATTCCTCTCATGATAATATTCAAAAAAGAATTCCAACAATCAAATTACTATATGATGTATATTATAGTATTTCAAAAAAATATTATTATATTATGTTATGTACGTAATTAAATTCCTCTCATGATAATATTAAAAAAAATCAACAATCAAATTATTATTTGATATATATTATAGTATTCCAAAAAAATATTACTATATTATGTTGGTTTGGGGCAAACAAAAAATACCCTGAGGCAAAGCACCTAACTTATGCAGAGATGCCAACAAAGTTCGTTTCGAAACAAGCAACAAGGGAATTTGTTCATAGACAACGAGGATTCTCAATTGGTCGAGTTTTTTATGTTCCTCCCGAAAGTTGTGAGATGTACTATTTGAGATGTATTTTGAATGCAATCCGAGGGCCTACGTGTTATGAAGACTTAAGAACAATCAACGGGCTGGGTGTTGTACGACAATTACCGTGATGCATGTTATGCACTTGGGCTATTGGAAGACAACAAAGAATATATTGATGGAATTGTTGAAGCAAGTCAGTGGGCAACTGCAGGAGAGTTAAGAAATTTATTCACAACATTATTATCCTCAAATTGTTTAAGCCGTCCGGAAGTGGTTTGGGACAAATGTTGGATATATATGTGCGATGATATTCTGTACAAACAACGTAACATATTGAACTTCCAAGGTATGTATTTATCCATTTGCTTTAATATTTTATTTCATGTCTAATATTATTAGTTCCAAGATGGTGATACTTTTCTAACATATATTGTTTAATATTTTTTAGATTTAGTCCTCAGTGTTGATGAAATAAAAAATCAAGCATTTATACATATATAAATTTGGATCGAATATCAAATTTAAAAATCTTACCTATATTGGACTTAAAATTAAAAATTATATTTATTATATTTAAACCAAATATATTTTAAAATATTTCAAATATAAAGTTTAAAAATCACTCAAAATTAAACTAGTGAAAACAAGTGTCCGTAACCAAGTTTTCAAAACAGATAATGAAAACTGAAAAATTTAAAAACATAAAACAATTTCCGTTAGTAAATGGGCACTAAGATTTCTGAGACCGGAGCAACTTACAGAATTCTCTAGAAGGCGTCGGATTGTATGTGATTGATATAAAGAAAGATGAGCATAGAATTAGTGAGGTGAGACAAGGATAGTGGTGCATTCAGGTTGAAGCCAGTGAATGATAAGTAGATCGAACATACATAAATGGGAAAGGAAGAAGGATTGAAACTACAGACAAGATATGGGAAGAAATAATTGAAGTGAAATAGTGAATAAAGAAAATTAGGAAAATGACAAATGGTGTGGGCCTGTGGGCCGGGGGTTGGGGGGTGGAGAATAGATAGGCTGATGACTTTGTTGGAAAGGCGTATCACAGACGCGGAAATAAGATGCAAACATAAGGGTTAAGGACCCATTCTGATACGCATAAAAACGAAAGAAATAATGGGCACTTATTAAGAAAAAGAATTAATCATGGTGTATGTAATTTTAAAAAGTGATTGATTTTTTTTTTTGAATACAGCTGACCCTATTACATTGTAGTATCTGTTCATCTATACTTTTCTCAACCTGTTAAAGCACAAAGAGTCAATTGCACAAAGAGTCAATTTCGAGATCTCCACCACTGAGACTCGAACTTATGACCTTCCATCTGAGGGTGGCCACTACATGCCAATTGAGCACAAGATGCTTGGCAAAAGGTGATTGATTATAGATTAGTAGGAAGAATTAATTTTAAGGTGTTTCAATTCTTCGCTGAATTGTGGGGTCTTCGCCTTGCAAAAAAAGGTGGCTTCGCCAACGTCGTCATCACGGAGTCAGACTCGAAAGCGGTCGTACAAATCCTGTCTAAGAAAGATGATTCTGTGCCGATATCCAACACCCTAATCGAAAATTGGCAAGCTTCTCATAGGGCACTTTCAATCCATCAAGATTATTCACACCTATCGTGAAGGCAACACATACATGCGCCAATCTTCTTGCTAACAAGGGCCAAGATGCTCAGTGGGGTACGACGGTGCTGGACGTCCCTCCAGACTACTTGTTGGGTCTCTTGCAGAGGGATGCTTCGGGCCTATGGCTGACTCCCTACCATATGCACCTTGATGCTTTATTATGTATATTTTGTCTTCACTATGATAGCACTATTAATTTTCCAAAACACTAGCAACCTATCTTGACTTTCTTGGATATGTTAAAAAACAATACTATTTAAATACAAAGTTGCCAAAATTGATAGGCGCTCCTTGTGCGCAGTTCTTATATCGTGGACCGCGGTCCACAATGCATTGTGGACCGCGATCCCTAAAACGACGTCGTTTTGATTAATGAAACAGACGGATGAATTCGCGCCACTCAGTTTCTTTTCATATATACTGCAGTTTCTTTTCATATATACTGCAGTTTCTTTTCAACATAACTGCAGTTTCCTTTCAACACAACTGCAGTTACTTTTGGATATAACTATAGTTTCATTCGATAATATACAACTGTAGTTATATCAAAAAGTAACTGCAGTTGTGTTGAAAGGAAACTGCAGTTGTGTTGAAAAGAAAATACAGTATATATGAAAAGAAACTGCAGTATATATGAAAAGAAAGTGAGTGGCGCGAATTCATCCGTCTATTTCATTAATCAAAACGACGTCGTTTTGGGACCGCGGTCCACAATGCATTGTGGACCACGGTCCACGATATAATTTGCGCCTTGTGCATCTGGGGAGGGCCTAGACATTTTTTTTTTTTTTTTTTTTTAAAGAATTCAAAAAAATTTAAGACTTAGTAATTATAAACTATTTAATACTTTAATAGTTAGTACTAAAATATTAAATATTAACCCAAAAACCTCTTATAAATTGTATAAAAAATTAAAGAATCAAAAAATACAAGACAAAAGTTACAATTCACATATTAAAGTATTAATATTAGAGTACCTGATTTTAAATTTTTTTATTAGTATCTTTTTTTGTTTTGCAATATCATAGCCTTTGAAAGCTCTCCCACCGGCGGATATGCCTTTAGTATTATTATTATTATTATTATATTATATATGGACAAGGGTCACATGAAGATTGTACATTTGTATTCTTCTGCGCATGAGTGCCACTTCTATGCCATTGGGCATCCAAAGTCCAAACGCAGATATAGACAAGGGTAACATAGATACACGTGAAAAGAGTGCCAATAATCAAACAGTTTGTTAGCTTCAACTTCAACCAATAATCAGAAAGTTGGTTAGGGAGTTGAACAGGCCACGTCATATGATTGAACCTTGTAGACTTCTTTAGTTTTGTATGCTTAGGCATTTTCCCAAGTGGTTGAGAAGCTGAGCTCAACAAATTCCTATATGCCCTTTAAACTTCAAAAGAGTCGGTAGGGCCCGTAGGGATAGTTCAAATGGTCGATCACCTGACCTAAAATTAGCACTCGACAGGGTGTGAATTTGACTCCTACTAAAAATATTTTGGAGCTAGGCTCTCGAAGCTAGGGTTTTTTGAGTTCACGGAAGTGTAGAAATAATGGATCCCTTGTGCGCAGAGTTAACGACAAGAATTGACTAAGGAACCATATGGTCAACTCGTGACTGATTTACCCCCTTCAACAACACTTGAACAAAGGTTCCGATGACTTATAATTAGTCTGGCGTAAATTGAAAAATGAAAATGTTTCTCTTTTCCACGATTAAAATATTAATTAGACTAATAGTTTTGCTTAAACACGAAATGGCAATGCACAAACACCAACATAATTGGCTTATTGCCATACATTATTCCAAGTTTCCAACAACTAGTCACAAGACACACTCAAGTGTCTCTGCTACACACAAACCATAGATTACTACCACATTTGATAACATAAAACCCCACAACATGAAAACCTACAAAACACAAATAAACTTCAACCAAGTGCACAAAACATCAACCTTGGCACCCCAAGGAACCAAGTAGTGTTATTGAATGGAAGGAAGAAGCCCTTAAGGAATACCCAACTTCTGCTTGAAGACATGGGCAAACTCCAAGATCTTGTGAGAATCAGGGAGAGACTTGGAGACACTCTCCTTCTCCATGCACCTCTTAGCCCAAGCAATCAGCTTGGGGCACTCTGCCTCTACACTGAAATGGCCATAGGTCTCCCAGGCATAGAACCAGCAGTAGTATCCTATGAGGGAAACATCAACAAACCCAAAGCTCTCACCCCCAAAGTATGGCTTGTCTCCAAGAGCTCCCTCAAGAACCTTTAAACATCCTATCAAATCCTTAACACCTGCCTCCAGCTCTTCTCCCTTTGTCGTATATGTTTTCCGGCCAAGATCATACAGCTGCAATCAAAGCACAAATTTTTATTTGAACCCGAGCTAAGAAAAGTCATGGTAAGATTAACAATGTCGCTAAGCACCTTGTGCTCAGATAGCATGTAGTGACTATGTGTGTTTCAACAGGTTGAGAAAGTATGTATGATTATGAACAGATACTACAATCTAATAGAGGGAATATTACCTTCTTGTCGATGTAATCAGCCCAGAACTTAGCCTGGGATTTCTCATAAGGATCAGAGGGGAGCAATGGGGCCTTATCCTTCCACACCTCATCAATGTACTCCACTGCGATGTTAGATTCACAGACTGGCTTCCCATTGTGGATGAGAACCGGGATTTTCTTGTGAACCGGGTTCATCTTCAGAAGCAGCTCACTCTTGTTCCACAGATCCTGTTCTCTGTACGACTGTACTCATACTTGACCTCCTTCTCAGCCAGAGCAACTCTTATCCTCATCCCAAACATGCTAGGCCAGAAATCCAACAATATCACTTCATCACCCATTTTCCCAACCCAAAAAAGAGGGAGCTTTTTTCCTTTTCTGGGGTGCAAAAGAAGCTCAAAAACAATGGCTATAAGTAGAATGGCTGTGAGAGCCTTGCTAGCTTATAATCTTGAAAATCTGGGGACTGTGGTCCTTTAAACAGAACCATGTGGCTATGCTTTCAAGTAACTTTGTTGCGTATTGATCATTGGGAGGGCGAGGGTCCCCACGCCTGTACTCCTGTACTGTCTATATATGGAAAGAAATATCAATCAGAGGTGTTCAATGAAAATCCGTATGCATTTATAATCAGAGAAATGTCATTATCATTCAAAGATTTATAGTTACTATTTCGGAACTTATAGATATTATCTCCATCATATTCAAATTACTATTGAAACAGACAGTAAGAGATCAGACTAACCATAATCGTTCCAGCTGTTGATGCTGCTCGTGCAGTAGCATACTCTCCTGCATATAATCAACTCAGCTCGTTAATTAGACCGAACAAATCTAACAAGGTAGTCTCAACTCTTCGCGAAGCTTTGATTCTCTACCATGAGAAAAATCGGTTGTTCTCATTTATTGATTAAACTAATGAGAACACAAAACGGACCTGAGCTAGTTCAAGTTCATATATACCTTCAGGATGCGCCATTTTCTGCATGGCTGTAGGTGCAATCATGATAACCATGAAATTCAACTATTCAAGACAGAAATAAGACAGCAGCAATATAACAGTATTTGGAGGTGAGGATTTTAAACCACATGCACCATTGATGCTTTACAGTTTCTCTTCACTATGATACCAATATTAATTTTCCAAAAACACAAGCAATCTATCTTGACTTTCTTGAATATGTTCAAAAAGAGTACTATTTAAATATCATTAGCCTTTGAAAGTTCTTCCCCACCATTGGATATGCTTTTAGTATTATTATATGGATGAGGGTCACATAAAGATTGTATTCTTCTGGGCATGAATGCCACTTCTATGCCATTGGGCATCCAAACACAGATATAGACAAGGGTAGCATATATACATGTGGAAAAAGGGCCAATAATCAAACAGTTTGTTAGCTTCAACTTCCACCAATAATCAGAAAGTTGGTTAGGGAGTTGAACAGGCCATGTCATATGATTGAACCTTGTAGACTTTTTTAGTTTTGTATGCTTAGGCATTTTCCCAAGTGGTTGAGAAGCTGAGCTCAACAAAGTCCTGTATGCCTTTAAAATTCAAAAGAGCACGTGTCGCTAGTTCAAGTGGTCGACCACCTGACTTAAAGTAGCAGGGTGTGAATCTGTTATGCCCACCAATAATACTTTGAAGTTTGGACCTATGCTCCCCAAGCTAGAGTTTGGGCTCACGGAACTTACGGAAGTGTAGAGATGGATCCTTTATGCACAGAGTTAACACAGGAATTGACTAAGAGAGTATGTGGTCAAGTTGTGATTTAACACCAACAACTCTTGAACAAAGATTCTAGGACTTATAATTAGTCATTGCGTAAGTTGGAGACCTAATCTATAAAAAATGAAGATGTTTCTCTTTTTCACCATTAAAATATTAGTTAGACTAATAGTTTTGCTTAAAGTTTAAAGAGAAAATATTTCCAAGACTAAACCAAGTAGCCAAATTAAAAACCCTTCTCAATAAACACGAGATGGCATTGAACAAACACCAACATAATTGGCTTATTGCCATACATTAATCCAACATCTAGTCACAGGACACACTCAAGTGTCTCTGCCTACACACAGACCATAGATTACTACCACATTTGATAACATAAAACCCCACAACATGAAAACCTACAAAGCACAAATAAAGTTCAACCAAGTGCACAAAAGATCAACCTTGGATTGAATAGGCAGCTTGGCACCCCAAGGAACCAAGTAGTGTTATTGAATGGAAAGAAGCCCTTAAGCAATACCCAGCTTCTCCCTCAACATCTGGGCAAACTCCAAGACCTTGTGAGAATCAGGGAGAGACTTGGAGACACTCTCCTTCTCCATGCACCTCTTAACCCAAGCAATCAGCTTGGGGCACTCTGCCTCTACACTGAAATGCCCAAAGCTCTCCCAGGTATAGAACCAGCTGTAGTATCCTATGAGGGAAACATCAACAAACCCAAAACTCTCACCCCCAAAGTATGGCTTGTCTCCAAGGGCTCCCTCCAGCACCTTTAAACATCCTATCAACTCCTTAACAGCTGCCTCCAGTTCTTCTCCCTTTGTTGACCATGTTTTCCGGCCAAAATCATACAGCTGAAATCAAAGCACAAATTTTTATTTGAACCCAATCTAAGAAAATTAAACTCTTGGTAAGATTTAACAATATCACCTATTTTAGGGATTATCACAATATTACCTTCTTGTCTATGTAATCAGCCCAGAACTTAGCCTGGGATTTCTCATAAGGATCAGAGGGGAGCAATGGGGCCTTATCCTTCCACACCTCATCAATATACTCCACTGCGATTGTAGATTCACAGACTGGCTTCCCATTGTGGATGAGCACTGGGATTTTCTTGTGAACCGGGTTCATCTTCAGAAGCAGCTCACTCTTGTTCCTCAGATCCTCTTCTCTGTACTCATACTTGACCTCCTTCTCAGCCAGAGCAATTCTTAGCCTCATCCCAAACATGCTAGGCCAGAAATCCAACAATATCACTTCATCACCCATTTTCCCAACCAAAAAAAAAAAGAGCTTTTTTTCTTCTCTGGGTGTCAAAGAAGCTCAAAAACAGTGGCTAGAAGTAAAAGGCCAGTAGAAAAAAAAAAAGCAATAATTCTACAATGGCTGTGAGAGCCCTTCTAGCTGATAATCTTGAAATTCTGGGGACTGGGGTCCTTTATAGAGAACCATGTGGCTCTATTTTCAAGTAACGTTGTTGCGTATTGATTTGGGAGGGCGAGGGTCCCCACGGCTGTATTCCTGTCCTGTATATATGGAAAGAAATATCAGAAATTTTATTATTATCATACAAAAATTTATAGCTACTATTTATAGTTACTTTTGAACTTGTAATTTGTATGAGAATTATATTTTCTTTCACCTAATTTCACGTGACCAATTGAACTGCCCATGCATGTGAGAATTATATTTTCTATATTGGTCACTTCTTTCAGAGGCATATTTATTTATTCAGTTACTCTGATGTGATATAAATAAAATAGACAATACTTTTAAATTAAAATATAATGTTTTTTTTATAACCAATCAGTAGTGCATTTTTATTAAAAAACAAAACTTTTTTACTTATGTTTATATAAAAAAAAATAAGTAATAAGTTTTAATAAAAAAATATAATTTTTGTTGCTAAAAATTATTTCATCTATCTCATTTTACATGCCATATTTAATACTCATTAGTTAAAACAATTATTTCTTCTTTTTTCTTTACTTATTTTTAAATTTTATTTTTTTCTATAATTTTAAAACGAAACAAAAATCACTTTCCCTAACAATTATATTATCTTTAATATTTGTGGCAGTTGTGCCAAATGAAGATTGAGTCATTGCTTCCGTCATATTTCCTCCACTATACGCGAATCAATCAATCAAGATTCTTTTGAAAAATATTTATGTGTATTAACTATTAAATAAGGAAAGGCCACAATTTCGAATAAATAAGGAAATATAGCAACCTGACAAAAATATTGGTCCAAATACGTTGTACTCCACTGGTCCCACTACGATGAAATACAATTAAGATTCACCTAACAAAATGAATTTTACTTTAGGTACATAAATTTAGTTCATAAAAATTACAGTTATAACTTATAAGTACGTAAATTATTTTCTCAAAAAAAAAAAAAGTACGTAAATTATTGTAAAGACATAAATTAACTATTGTAAATATATATAAATTCACTATCGTAATACATAAATTTATTAATGTAGGCACATGCTATTGTGAGTGTTATTTTTATGTAATTGTGATATTATTTTTGTGTACCTAAATTTTTTATATACCTATAATATTATTTTTATGTACACGAGTTCATATTGTAAAATAGATTGAGATTCATGATATGATTTATTGAAATAGAAGCTCAAAAGTTTGCCAACAAGTTTATATAGTTTTTTCAAATGTGATTTTTCGAATCATCTTAAAGAACCTTAAAGAAAATATAAAAATACAATTTATTTATATAAAAATAAGTAAATAATAACGGGGAAAATTGAAAGAACTTTTATGCTATACAATTTAAACTTATTCTATAAAACAAAATTGTATATATATTAGTTCAAACTCACTTCTCAAATCAATATAGGACAAAAGGTTTCTTCCAAACTTTTTTCACATTTATTTTTTAATTCAAACGCGTCTACATTGACCCGACTCAAATCTGGAATGAACCCTACATATATTTGTATCACAAAAAGCTATAAATTTCCAACAACATATATAAAAATTACGGAGTATATATTATTATACTTGATCACATAAAACTCCACAATTTCAAAACATACCCAAAGTCGCATAGAATATAAACCTTCGAGAAATCTAATAAAGCAATTGATCAACCGAGTACATAACTCTGTTTATAATTGAATTTGTGCCCCAGTAGAAGCAAATATTTATTCAATTCCCCTCGTCTTCCTTACAAACTTGACGAACTCATAGATCTTGTTAGGATCGGGGAGAGACTTGGACACACTTTCCTTCTCCATGCACCTCTTAGCCCAAGTAATCAGTTTAGGGCACTCTTCCTTCAAGTTGAAACCACCAAAGATCTCATAGGAATAAAACCAGCTATTATATGAAATGAGAGCAATATCAACAAACCCAAAGCTCTCACCCCCAAAGTATGGCTTGTTTCCAAGTGCTCCCTCCAACACCTTCAAACATTCTACCAGCTTCTTGCTTATTGCCTCATGGTCTTCTCCCTTTGGCAATGCCCATAGTTTATAACCCAACTCATTTAGCTGCAATCCAAAGTGCAATATTTACTGGATCTTGGGATTCCACAATGCCTAACTTAATGAAACCAAGTTTCACTAAAAAGATATTCTATTCTTCGGATTCTACTTTCTAATTAATGTGGCAATTATTGACACAGTAGGTCATAGAAAAAAATAAAATAAAATAAAATAAAAGAGTTAATACCTCCGGTGATCCTCTTGACTATTAGCTAGGGCCGGTTTTACCCGTAGTGGTCCTCTAAGTTTAAAATGACCACGAAACGTACTCAAAATTTCTAAAAATAATCACTCGTGATCCTAATTCTTAAAATAACTCAAGTTTAAAATAATCACAAGACGTCCTCCAATGACCACATATGGTTATTTTTTAAAACTTGGAGGACGTGTCGTGGTTATTTTAAACTCGGAAGACCACAACTGGTAAAACTCTAGTACTCAGAGGACCACTAATATTAATTCAAAATAAAATTATGATCATGTTTGTTAACATAGTTAGCTTATTAGTAAATTTTAGCTTATTTGACCAATTGTTTGACTTAGTTAAACATTCAATATTAGTGTCTGATTATTAACTTTTGTAACACCTTATTGCTCTAAAATATTAAAATTAAAAAAGTTGATTAAAGCAGTTTTTTTCGATCAGATTTTTTATAAAATCATTTTGCATGCAACCAACTATCAACTAACATCTAATTTAAAACATCATTTTACAATCAACTAGCAAAATTCATTAACTCAATCAGTTAACAGTTAATAGTTATTTACCAAACAACTCCTATATAAAAAAAGATAGTGCAATAATATCTTCAATACTTTTTTTTTTAAGGCAAAAGGAAAAATGTACGGAGTATTAAACTGATAGAAAAGAAATAATACAGTCAGGGTGATAAGCATCTCAAAACAATAATTAGACTGAGAGTCTTGCAGCTTTAACTAGAGTATGAGCTAACAGGTTCACTGATCTCTTAATTAAACGAGAAACAAAATATTGAAAGGAATATCTCTAATACTTAATTGAGTATTTATGTAATTTGGGACTTACCTTGTGCTGGTCAATGTAGTTAGCCCAGAACTTGGCCTGGGATTTTTCATAAGGATCAGAGGGGATCAATGGGGCCTTATCCTTCCACACCTCATCAATATACTCCACTGCGTTTGTAGATTCACAGACTGGCTTCCCATTGTGGATGAGAACTGGGATTTTCTTGTGAACCGGGTTCATCTTCAGAAGCAGCTCACTCTTGTTGTTCCTCAGATTCTCTTCTCTGTACTCATACTTGATCTCTTTCTCAGCCAAAGCAATTCTTACCCTCATCCCAAACATGCTAGGCCAGTAATTCAACAATATCACTTCATCATCCATTTTCCCAACCAAAAAAGGAGCTTTTTTTCTTTTCTTTCTTTTCTGGGAGTGTAAAGGAAGCTCAAAAACAGTGGTCCTAGAACTCTAGATCAGAAGACTAGAAGTAAAAGGCCGGTAGAATTTTTTATTATATTATTACTCCGTATTATTTTAATACTTGGTACTAGTTAGGCTTGTTTTGGTTGTTGTTGATGGGGCTAATAGAAGCTCAAAAGTTTGCCAACAAGTTTATATTTTTTTGCAGATTTTGAGCAAGGCTTTCAAATGTGGTTTTTCGAATCATGTATACGTGTTATCCCTAACTAATCTAATCAAACATCAAGTAAATGTTAGTGTCTT
Source organism: Ipomoea trifida (assembly GCA_003576665.1). NCBI lineage: Eukaryota > Viridiplantae > Streptophyta > Magnoliopsida > Solanales > Convolvulaceae > Ipomoea > Ipomoea trifida. Next base: position 1,671,231 of record CP025654.1, read on the forward strand.
AAAGAACCTTAAAAATATAAAAATACAATTTATTTACATGAAAATAAGTAAATAATAATGGGGAACATTGAAAGAACTTTTATGTTATACAATTTAAAGTTTAAACTCATTTTAAAATAAAATTGTATATATATTAGTGCAAGCTCACTTCTCAAATCAATATAGGACAAAAAATTTTTTTTGAGAATATATAGGACAAAAGTTTCTTCCAAGCCTTTTCACATTCATTTTTAATTCAAATGCGTCTACATTGATCCGACTCAAATCTGGAATGAACCCTACATGTATTTGTATCACAAAAAGCTATAAATTTCCAACAACATATATAAATTATATATTATTAAACTTGATCACATAAAACTTCACAATTTCAAAACATACCCAAAGTCGCACACAATATAAACCTTGGAGAAATATAATAAAGCAGTTGATTAACCGAGTACATAACTCTGTTTATAATTGAATTTGTGCTCTAATGGAAGTAAATATTTATTCAATTCCCTTCATCTTCCTTACAGACTTGACGAACTCATATATCTTGTTAGGATCCGAGATAGACTTGGACACACTTTCCTTCTCCATGCACCTCTTAGCCCAAGTAATTAGTTTAGGGCACTCTTCCTTCAAGTTGAAACCACCAAAGGTCTCATAGGAATAAAACCAGCTATTATATGTAATGAGAGCAATATCAACAAACCCAAAGCTCTCACCCCCAAAGTATGGCTTGTCTCCAAGTGCTCCCTCCAACACCTTCAAACATTCTACCAGCTTCTTGCTCATTGCCTCATGTTCATCTTCTCCCAGCTTTGTTGCCCATAGTTGATAACCCAACATATTTATCTACAATCCAAAGTACAATATTTACTAGACCTTGGGATTAATCCACAATACCCAAAATGGGGAAATCGAGTTTCACTACAAAGATATTCTATTCCTCGGCTAAGACGTCGTGATCTAGTAGCACCCAGTTGCACTCCTATACAGAAGGGAGTGGGTTCGAGCTTCGAGCCTCAGTAAAGGCGAACTGTTGACTCTTTGTGCTTCAATATGTTAAGAAAATATTTATAAACAGATACTATATTATAATAGAGTCAATAGTACTCGAACCCACTAATCAAATCGGCTAAAAGCTAACAGTTATTTACCAAACAACTGCCGTATAAAAAGATACAATAATATCTCTAATACTTAATTGAGTATTTATGTAATTTGGGGCTTATTACCTTGTGTTGGTCAATGTAGTCAGCCCAGAACTTGGCCTGGGATTTTTCATAAGGATCAGAGGGGAGCAAAGGGGCCTTATCCTTCCACACCTCATCAATATACTCCACTGCGATTGTAGATTCACAGACCGGTTTCCCGTTGTGGATGAGAACTGGGATTTTCTGGTGAACCGGGTTCATCTTCAGAAGCAGTTCACTCTTGTTCCTCAGATCCTCTTCTCTGTACTCATACTTGATATCCTTCTCAGCCAGAGCAATTCTTACCCTCATCCCAAACATGCTAGGCCAGAAATCCAACAATATCACTTCATCATCCATTTTCCCAACCAAAACAGAAAGAGGCTTTCTTTTCTTTTCTGGAGGTGTAAAAGAAGCTCAAAAACAGTGGTCCTACTCCTAGGTAGAATGGTGGTTTACCATTCCATCCAGCTTTGTTGTGAAGGTTATTATTTATGATTAATGAATTAGTCTTTAAAAAAAAAAATTAATGAATTAGTTTTTTTTTTTTTGTTTAAATAAAAAGTAGAAGGTCGGCAGACTTTTTCTTTTTTTTTTAAAAAAAATAAAATCATTTTCCCTTACAATTATATTACTTTAATATTTGTGCCAAAACGAGAAGTAAAAAAAAATTGAGTCATTGCTTTCGTCATATTTCGTCGATATCCTCAACCACTGAAGTATTGGTCCTGACGGTAATAATGTGTTACCGGGTATGTAATCTGAGTATTATTGAAGTAAGATGGTACAGTGTTTGAGTATTTGAGTACAATGTTGAGTGCAGTGCTCAGTGTACAAGTGATTCAGTATGTATTGTC
>CP025654.1:1674128-1796194 GCA_003576665.1 Ipomoea trifida
CCCGTCGGGTAGCTAGCGAGATCGGATCTCGTGCCAGCCCTAAGGGACTAGAGTGTGGTGTTTTTGAAATCAAGCACCTGGCTTGACCCAGGAAAACACTCTCCCGTCAGGTAGCTAGCGAGATCGGATCTTGTGCCAGCCATAAGGGAATAAAGTTATTTTATTTGTTATCATTGTGGCCGAGGTGCGGGACCTCGGTCACAGTGGCCGAGGCACAGGGCCTCGACCATGGCCGAGGTGATGACCTCGGCCAAAATTAGCTGAGGTGAGGACCTCGGCAAAAATTGGCCGAGGTGCCGACCTCGACCCAAATTGGCCGAGGTGATGACCTCGGCATATTTATTGGTGACGCTACTCGGGGAGGTGACGCCACTCACCGCTTGAGGATGTGACGCTGCTTGAGGAGCAGCGCCGCTTGAGGAGGTGAAGTTGATCGAGGAGGTGACACCACTCACTGCTCGAAGAGGTGATGCTGCTCGAGGTGGTGACTCTGCTTGAGGTGGTGACACCGCTCGTGGAGGTGACACCACTTGAGGAGGTGACACCACTTGATGAGGTGACGCTGCGTGAGGAACAGTGCCACTTAATGAGGTGACGCTGCTTGAGGAGCAGCGCCACCTGATGAGGTGGCCGACTTCAAACCAAGTGTTGGCCGAGGTGGTGACACTGTTCGTGTAGGTGACGCCACTTGAGGAGGTGACAGCACTTGATGAGGTGACGCTGCGTTAGGAGCAGCGTTACTTGATGAGGTGACACCAGCTTGATGAGGTGACACCCGCTTGATGAGGCGACGCTGCTTGAGGAGCAGCGCCACTTGATGAGGTGACACCCGCTTGATGAGGTGACGCCGCTCGTGGAGGTGACACCACTTGAGGTGTTAACGTTGTTCGAGGTGGTGACACTGCTCGTGGAGGTGACGCCACTTGAGGATGTGACACCACTTGATGAGGTGACGCTGCTTGAGGAGCAGTGCCACTTGATGAGGTGGCCGACTTCAAACCAAGTGTTGGCTGAGGTGGTGGCACTGTTCGTGGAGGTGACACCACTTGAGGTGTTGACGTTGTTCGAGGTGGTAACGCTTAATGTGATTGAGGTGGTGACCTCGCCCGTTTGATGAGGTGACGCTGCTTGAGGAGCAGCGCCACTTGATGAGGTGACGCCACTCACCGCTTGATGAAGTCCACGGCTTGGACTTGAGGTGTTGACGTTGTTCGAGGTGGTAACGCTTAATGTGATTGAGGTGGTGACCTCGCCCGTTTGATGAGGTGACGCTGCTTGAGGAGCAGCGCCACTTGATGAGGTGACGCCACTCACCGCTTGATGAAGTCCACGGCTTGGATGGGAGCCGTGTTCACTCGGTAACGCCACTACTTGTAAGTCCACTACTTGGATGGGAGCAGCGTTCACTGGGTAAAGGCACTGCTTACAAGAGGTGAACGCACAAGTGAAGGAGGCGGATGCACTTGAGGAGGAAGTGTCCGTGGTTGTTGTTGAGTTGGCTACGGAGATCACCCTTGCGGCGATCTCCCACGCGGTTACTGTTGAGCTACTCACGAAGATCACCCGAGGGGTGACCCTTTTTCACCTGACTAGGTGTATGCGAGCTGCTGGATCCAGATGCCATTGATAGTGATGAAATGAACTGAGTGGTTTGTGATTTTGTGAATTTAGCCTGAGATCTGATCTCGGCTCTCAATGAAAGCACCAATGACGGTAATAATGTGTTACCGGGTATGTAATCTGAGTATTATTGAAGTAAGATGGTACAGTGTTTGAGTATTTGAGTACAATGTTGAGTGCAGTGCTCAGTGTACAAGTGATTCAGTATGTATTGTCTAGTAAGAAGTGTAAGAAGTGTCCCCTGCTTTGTGTTGTGAGCCTTTTTATTTCCTTCATCTCAGTAATGGAGCGTTAATGCCAAGGGGCTGGAGAGCCGTTGAGCATTAATGCTGAGGAGCTGAAAGTTGGGCATCAATGCTGAGGAGCTGAACGTTGGTCATCAAGGCTGAGGAGTTGAAGGTTGGGCATCAATGCTGAGGAGTTGAACCGTTGAGCATTGATGCTGAGGAGTGAGGTGCCTTGGGTAGTTTGAACGTCCATTGTCTTGCCTTTGGGTCTTGCCAGTGGTTCCGGGTCGAGTACCCAATTATCCTGTCAGGTCCAAACATGTCGTGGTCTCTTGACGATTGACTAAGGTGAAAAACGATACAAGGCAAATTCTATTTAAAATAAATATTTATTTTAGAGAAATTAAGAGTTAAATAAATCATTCAAATACATAAAAACGTAATTATGTCATAAAAATCCAATAAAACATATGATCAATAAATTACACAAATAAGTCTCTGGTTAAATTTTGTGTCACTTGTAACAGAGTCAATAGTATTCAAAAAAATAAAATAAAATTTGTGTCACTCATAACAATAAATATTTATTCAATTCTCATCCTCTTCCACAGAGACTCAACAAACTCATAGATCTATATTAGGGAGAACTATACTTGACCATACAAAACTCCAAAACTTCAAAATAAACGCATACAAAATAAATTTTTGACAAATTTAATAAAGCAAACTCAATCAAGTACACAAACTAATATATTATTGAATTTTTGTACCCATAACAATAAGTAATTATTCAATTCCATGCATCTTCCTCAAAGACTTGACAAACTCATAGATCTTGTTAGAATCGGGGAGAGTCTTGGCCACACTTTCCTTCTCCATGCACCTCTTAGCCCAAGCAATCAAATTAGGGCACTCTTCCTTTAAGTTGAAGCAACCAAAGGTCTCATAGGTATAAAACCAGCTATTATATCCAATGAGAGCAATATCAACAAACCCAAAGCTCTCACCCCCAAAGTATGGCTTGTCTCCAAGTGCTCCCTCCAACACCTTCAAACATTCTATCAACTTCTTGCTTGCCTCTTGTTCTCCTCCCTTTGTTGCCCATATTTTATAAGCCAAATCATTTATCTGCAATCGAAAGTACAATATTTACAAGATTTTTATCACAGACTTATGATTGATTAAAGTTTATGAATAAAACTCACATTTTCTGATTTTCTATTAAAACATGTCACGTGAACGAACATTTTTCCCATCAATAAATTTTGGTGGGATTTCACTAGATTCCTCATCGAAATGACCAAACGTAGGAATTCATCAAATGTAAAAAAAGTGAGACTAAAAGTGACAGTAACACTGAAACTTAATTATTTATGTAACTTAATTGAGATTTAATTACCTTTTGGTCAATATAATCAGCCCAGAATTTAGCCTGGGATTTGTCATAAGGATCAGAGGGGAGCAACTGGGCACCCTCCTTCTTCCACACCTCATCAATATACTCTACTGCAATTCTAGACTCACAAACCGGTTTGCCATTGTGAATCAGAACTGGGATTTTCTTGTGAACCGGGTTCATCTTCAAAAGCAACTCACTTTTCATGCTGTTCAACAGGTCCTCTTCTCTGTACTCATACTTGACCCCCTTCTCAGCCAGAGCAATTCTAAGCCTCATCCCAAACATGCTAGGCCAGAAGTCCAACAATACCACATCATCATCTCCCATTTCCCAGAAACCAGTGGTTTCCCTGTTTTTGGGCTAAGAAGAAGAAGAAGAATGATTGTAGTAAAGCAGTGGGAACATTGGAAATCTGGGGTGCTGTAAATAGAGCTCTGCAGCCTGCAGATTCTGAAGACATTACAAAAGTACAAAACTGCACTGCTTTGGTTTAATCTCCATTGCTTTTATCATATTTTGGCCATTAAATTTGTTCAGAAAAACGCATTTTAGTCCCTCAATTGTTCCTGACTAGCTGTTTAACCTGTCTTTTTACCGTTGCAAACAGTTACGGATACTCCTCTATATGTAATTTTATTGCTTCAGGGGTTAAAAAGTATATTGCAACGGTAAAAAGTTATGTAGAGAAAAACAAATATCAAGGAACAAGGATGCATTTTTTCCTATTAAATATGAACTTGAATACCACTTGCAGGCTGCATATATTTTGGATTATGTTAATGCTCATAGCTTTTGGAACTCAGTCCTTACCCACATGATTTTGGATTATTATCGTGACACAGTAAAATATAAAATATGAAATTGTCTCACCACCAATGTGACATATATGTCTCACCGATGTTACAATAGTTTTGTTTATAATCGTCTGTATATAAAAAAAAAATATATAGATATATATATTCAGACAGGGCAAATATTAATGTCATGTCACTGTATAAGCTATATGCTACATTATTTCTCATTGGAGCTCCCTATTTCATTCTCTTACTCTTAAGTAGTTTCTCCTCCTCCTCTTTCAGATATGATAGGATGAGAAGAAAGCCAAATAAAAAGAATCCACCGGACGAGGGTGTTCCGCCTCCTCCCCCGCCACCACCTCCACCATACCGAGGTGGAAGGCTAGGGCCGCTGTCATCAAGTCTCGGTGTGAATGCCGTCTTATCTGTGTTCAATTCAAAACCAACTCCCGCTCAGACTTTCGATCATAATGATGCGATGAACAAGTGATCAAACAATTTCCAATTCTTGGTTAAGATTACAGACAGTGAACAACAATATTCAAATCAAAATAATACGGAGTAACACATTCCACAACAAGAAGAACAAACACGAATAATTGACAATAGTACCTTGTTGTGGAGCAATGTTTGCTGTTTTCGGTTTGTCAACACGGGGTAGAGTTTGTGCGCTTGCACATCTCGTGGCCTGCAATAGAATTGCACCCGCGGTGCAATAATCAAGATTCGAAGATTATCCTCGGGACAACGTGTTTAAAGGTAAAGATGAAACATGTCTTACTATATATGTACTTACAGATGCTGCTGCACAGACAACAGAGGATGGTTTCTGTCTATTTAGTTGTCTGGTAGACCTTATTGCCCCAAATGGTTGATGCTTTGTGTACAGATGCAGTTTTTGTGAGTGCAATTTGGGGGGTATCCTCAATTGATTCCAAATCTTGGGCTCTTGATGATGATGCTTGTTCCTCAGGTGCTCAGGAATACTAGTTTTAGCTGTGAAAATTGTACCATTTGTAAGACAAAAAACAAGCATAACCAAAAGCCATATAGGTGTAGGGCAACCCTAACCAAGTTTGTCAAGTTGTTAATTTGGTAACCACAAAGTTGAAAGTTCAACTCTCATGGGAAGGACTTATTGGGCTTTCTGGCTTGAACCAGTCAGCTATGGACAACTTAGAATGATTTATTTATTATGGTCCTTTGTCGACTAGAGTCACAAGGCATGATTTACCTCACGCATACTTTTGGATAACCAACCCTTCTCAACAATAGGTATATTAAAATTTAGGGTATGAATTTTCTGCATTATTGATCAACATCGATATTAATAATAATAGACTAAACATATACTTTGTTTAGCATATATGATATATAAACGTAAATGTGCAAAATCAAATTATTAGCTTTTAATTGAGATGAAACAAGTAACTTCAATTTACTTGATTGTAAAGAAAACTATTGGATAGTCGTGCCAGTAATACCTAGTACCCTACTCATAGTATCCGAATAAAAAAATATATATAATTGTACCCAATATTATCGACACTGATGCAAAAACATAAGACTTGGTATGAGCCCAGAGAGATAAATTGCACATACCCGGAGTTGGTGGGAGCTTAACTGAGAGTGCAGAGCCGGTGGCAGCAGCGAGGGGTGCCATTACTGTTAAAATTCAGGAAAATAAATTTAATTGATTCCAAAAATCAAATACAGTAAACGACAACATATTAATCTTAATGGAAATGAAGCTTTTCTACCTTAATCTACACTGTTATTATATATACTGTCTTAAACTCAACGAGCAATGGACAAAAAGATTATGTATTTATACCACCAGTACACAGGCCATGGCAGACCAGAAATGAATTATGATTAAGGATTGTAAATTTTCATGATAGAATCTTAAACAAGAAAAAAAATTGGAAAAAGGAGGGGAGTAACCTTTTAAGAATGTCGTAAACAAGTGGAGGGCTCGAGAAATGATTGTGTACGATGAATGGTTTGTTCAGAAGCAGTCCCATGTCATGGTGAATTGGTGATTAGGGTTGCAGGAAGGGAGGAGAATTAAGAATTAATCCGTAATTAATCATTTCGGAAAGTACTAGACAATCGTTATATCTAGAAGTGATTAATACACTCTGTATCTTTCCTCCCAAGAAACACTCTGTATCTTGTGGCAAATTATACTGTGCACCACGGTGCACATAGCAATGTGCACCACGTACCTAAACGACGTCGTTTTGAGCATTGTAAACTAATCGTCCGTTTTTTTTTGGAAATCACGTTTCCCGTTTCGGCCGATCTCTGTATTTATGTTAATATTCTGTGTATTCTAGGCAATCATTCTGTGTATTCTAGGCAACCGTTTTGTGTATTATAGGCAACCGTTATGTGTATTCATGTTAATGACACATGTTGTGATTTCATGTTAGTAACACATGTTGTGATGTGTTTGTGTATTCGAATGTTTAGGAGGATGAGTTCTGTGTATTTTGTGTAAATATTATGTGTATTCATGTTATTATTAACACAAGTTGTGATGTGTTTGTGCATTCGAATGTTAGGAAGATGAGTTCTGTGTATTATGAGCATCAATATTCTGTGTATTATGGGCAAACATTCTGTGTATTCTAGGCAAACGTTCTGTGTATTCTATATAATGATTATGTGTATTATAGATAATGAATTCCCTGCAGTCATTCGCGTCCACTAACATCTGTGTATTTTGTGTCAATATTTTGTGTATTCTGGGCAAACATTCTGTGTATTCTAGGCAAACGTTCTGTGTATTATAGATAATGATTATGTGTATTATAGATAATGAATTCCCTAAGTCATTCGTGTCCGCGTCTACTAACACCGAAACGACGTCGTTTTACGTACGTGGTGCACATTACTATGTGCACCGTGGTGCAGGGTATAACGATTGGTATCTTGTTCATGTCGTTTGGGCTGGAAAGGGCTGTAAACGTTGCACTGGGCTTTTGATTTTTTTTTTTTTTTTTTTTTGACTTTGGGCTGGAAAGTACTTTATAGATTGCACATAGGTGTATTTGTAAACTCCGGTGTATTTACCACATTAATCAGTAAATCACAGTAACTCATTAAGTGAAAATATTTGATGGTCACGAAATACTACACTCACAAGAAGGTAAAATTCTAATATTGTCACTGTCAAAATCAAATATTTCATTCTTACTTATTATTTATCACTTAAAAATTAACTAAGCTATCCGTCCCGCCAAGTCCGTGGTACTTTTACCTACCACGAACACTATATTATCAACACAATTAACAAATAGTGAACTTGCCAAACACCTTGTGGTCTAGTGACACTCGGTGTCTCGATTTACAGTCTCACATTGATGAAGTGAATAGGTTCGAACCTCAATGAAGATAACTGTTGACTCTTTGTGATTCAGTATGTTGAAAAAGTAATTATGAACAGATACAACATTTCACAAAAAAAAAAAAAAAAAAAACAAATAGTGAACTTCAAGAGGCAATAGTATGGCCCGAACCGGACGTACGGCCACCGTCCTCCCTCCTGCTACCATTAAAAAAATCTACAAACAACAGTACAATGGCGAGGCAAAAAAGGACAATGATAGGGGAGCAGTTTCATTTCATGGCAGAATTTGATTCCGTGAAGAAATCGCTGTGGAAATGTGGAATACCATTTTCCAGGGCTGCCAAACCCAACAGGATAAAGTAGGGGCAATTAGCCCAGAATATGATGTGTAGATTCCACTTCACCCCTCCACTAACAACGAGAGAAGACTTCCGAGCAACAAAGTCTCCCAGTAAATCATCACTTTCGAGACCGCGCACGCACAGGGGGGAAAAATTAAAGCTGGATGGCGACAAAACCACTCCAACCAAAACGAGAATGTTGGGTCCAAATCCCGGAATTCCAAGTAATCTTCCATCCCCATTTTGTCAGGCTATGAACAATTACAGGTGCCATAATCCCCAGGATTTTCCGTAATCCATCGCTATCTCTGTCCTTTTCTCGGCAAATTTGTAGGCTAAAAGCAATAGCCCTAGATGGAAAATTGGAGTTAGGCGATAATTACAACTAGAATAAGGTGTAAAACAAATCGATAGAAAATTATATGGTTCAATGTATCATTATTGTGTGAGTTCTTTTCACACGTTTGATCACTTACTTTTAGTTATTTTTTTTTTTTTTTGACTAAAAATCACTTATAAATCTTTTTATGAATTTTCGGTAAAGTATCACTTGCTTAACGAAATTTTCAGTAAAATAGACCTATTTATAGGTTTTTCTTATGATTTTTTCAATCAAATATTACTTCTTCGACAATTTTTTGGCCAAATATTACTTGCATTAGCAAATTTTTTGCCTTGTTTGTAAGTTTTCTAGTGAATTCTCTCACTAAATGTTACCCGTTTGTTAGTCTTTATAGCAAATTTTTCTTTAAATATCACTTAAAACGAGCATATTATACTGACATGACTACAAGTGATAAGAAATTTAATAATAATGAGCACGGATTATAAACGAAAATGTCACAAAAGTCGAGGAATTGAGCATAATCATGGGATTTGTGTAAAAACTGTAGCATAGGGAAGAAGTGGGTGTGGAATTTTGTGGTGATCATTGATACAGTCACATGTGGTATGGGTACTGGTGTATGATATCTTTGAGAGTCATTCACTACCTTAAAGTTCTCCCTCGTTGACTCATAAACTCCGCTATGGATTGTGACCTTCACGGCCCTTCTCCATCATCTTGCCTGGTCAATCAGTCACCTTTTTTTCCCTCCCTTGTGTGCTTTCAAAGCCCTTATGCCCTCCCCTTTCAATGCTTTCCCATCTCCTTGTTACACACTTCTCAACTGCCCTTTTCTCTATTCACAGAATCTTGATTGTCTCTGTTTGTGTGTGTGTGTGAATGGCAAGAATTTTTGTTAGTTGTCTGGGAATTTGGTCTTTTTAGGTGATTTGGGGGTTCAAAATTCTGGGCTTTTTGGGGACCTGGCATAATGGTATCCAACCATTAAGTTGCCATGCCAGGCTATCTTGATCATGAATGGCAAGTTGGTGAATTTATTGATGATGGGCCCTGCAATTTCTGGCTTTCCATGCTTTGTTCCACGTGGTTCTTGCCCTCTTCACCCTCCATTCTTGAAAGCTCTTTCTATTTCTTCACATCAATGACATGAACATGAACATGAACACAAATTCAGCCTAATAAGGCTCTTTCTTTGTTGGTGAAAGCTAGCAAATGGCTTCCTGTACAGTCCAAAACCCTATGTTTTCTGTGCTATTGATGTGTTTGATGATAAGCTTTGCAGAGTGTGTGAATGAAGAGGGGGCCATTCTTTTGGAGTTCAGAAGATCACTTTCAGACCCAAGCAACAATCTCCATTGGAACTCTTCTGACTTGAATCCATGTGGGTGGAATGGTGTTGCCTGCAATGATGATCATCAGGTAACTTCTGTATACCTCTCTGGGCTCAATCTTTCTGGCACTTTATCTTCAAGCATTTGTGAGCTTCCTGCCTTGGTAGAATTCAACATCTCAAAGAACTTCATTTCTGGCTATATTCCTGGTTTTGTGCACTGTAAAAATCTTGAGGTTTTAGACCTTTGCACCAATAGGTTCCATGATGAATTCCCTTCTCAGCTCTCTTATCTGACCTCTCTTAGGGAGCTTTATCTGTGTGAGAATTATATCAATGGAGAAATCCCCGAGGAAATCGGGAACTTGAGTTCTCTAGAGGAGCTTGTAATTTACAGTAATAATATTACTGGAAGGATTCCATCATCCATAAGTAGACTGAAAAGGCTTAGGATTATCAGGGCGGGTCGAAATTATTTATCGGGTCCAATTCCTGCAGAAATGAGTGAATGTGAGAGTTTGCAGATCCTTGGTCTAGCAGAGAATAAGCTAGAGGGTTCTTTTCCTTCAGACCTTCAAAGGCTTAAGAATCTAACTCACTTGATCCTCTGGGCAAATCTTTTGTCGGGAGTAATTCCTCCCGAAATAGGTAATTTCAGTAGCTTGGAATTACTTGCCCTGCATCAAAACTTCTTCATTGGACCCCTTCCAAGAGAGTTTGGAAAGTTAACAGAGCTAAAGAGACTCTACATTTACACCAATAAGTTGAACGGGACTATTCCGTGGGAGCTAGGGAATTGTTCTAGTTTGGTTGAGATTGATTTTTCGGAAAATCTTTTGGTTGGGGTTATTCCAAACACGTTGGGTCGAATTTCTAATCTTAGATTGCTTCACCTGTTTGAAAACCGCTTACATGGACATATTCCAAGGGCGCTAGGACAGTTGAAGCGGCTCCAGAAGTTGGATTTATCCATAAATAACTTCACTGGTAGGGTCCCCTTGGAGTTTCAGAACCTTCCATTCTTGGAGAATCTGCAACTCTTTGACAACAATCTTGAGGGCAGTATCCCCCCATTACTTGGGATGAAAAGCAAGCTCGCTATTCTTGACCTGTCGAAGAATAATCTCATAGGAGGCATCCCTCCAAGGCTTTGCGTGTTCCAGAAATTGAGTTTTCTAAGCCTTGGCTCAAATCATTTATCTGGAAACATTCCTTATGGCCTAAAAACTTGCAAGTCCCTTGAGCAGATGATGCTAGGAGACAACTTGCTTACCGGGACTCTTTCTGTTGAGTTGTGCAAACTTCAGAACCTCTCGGCTCTTGAGCTGTATCAAAACCGGTTTACTGGACTGATACCCCCTGAAATAGGATATCTCAGCAAATTAGAGAGGTTGCTTTTGTCAGATAACTTCTTTTTTGGGCATATCCCCCGTGAAATTGGGAAACTCACGAAGCTTGTTTCTTTCAATGTCTCTTCAAACCGGTTGTCTGGGGATATACCCCACGAGTTGGGGGATTGTATTAAGCTTCAGAGGCTTGATCTCAGTAAGAACTGGTTCACTGGAAACCTCCCCGATAAACTTGGCATGTTAGTGAATCTGGAACTACTTAAGCTATCAGACAACAGATTTAAGGGAAAGATACCTTCTACCTTTGGGGGGCTCATAAGACTTACCGAACTGCAGATGGGGGGCAACTTGTTCTCTGGTGGAATACCGATCGAGCTTGGTCTACTTGCAGCACTTCAAATTTCTCTCAACCTCAGTCATAATGCTCTTAGCGCCTCAATTCCTGTTAGTCTTGGGAACTTACAGATGCTCGAGTCGCTTTACTTGAATGACAATCAGCTTACAGGTGAAATTCCAGGCTCATTAGGTGGCCTGATGAGCCTCATGGTGTGCAATCTTTCTAATAATAAACTGGTGGGAGCAATACCAGACACCCCCGTTTTCAGAAGAATGGATTCGAGTAATTTTGCTGGAAATGTCGGGTTGTGCAGATTGGATTCATCTCACTGCACTCCATCCTTGCCCATAACTCCCCATTCAAGCTGGATAAATAAGGGTTCAAATAGAGAAAAAATAGTCATCATCGGGTCAGCAGTTGTTGGACTGGTTTCTATAATCTTTATCGCGGGTATATGTTGGGTTATGAAAAGCCACAGGAGATCCTTTGTGTCAGTAGAAGGTGAAGTGAAACCCGATGATGTCTTGAACCAATACTACTTCCCGAAAAAAGGATTCACTTACCAGGATCTCGTTGTAGCCACAGAGGACTTCTCGGACAAAGCTATCATAGGACGGGGAGCCTGTGGCATCGTCTACAAGGCAGTAATGAGCGATGGAGAGGTGATTGCTGTTAAAAAGTTGAAGTCCCGAGGAGAAGGAGCGAGCACAGACAACAGCTTCCTTGCTGAATTATCGACGCTTGGAAAGATCAGTCACAGAAACATTGTGAAGCTCCATGGTTTCTGCTACCACCAAGACTGCAATCTTCTCCTATACGAGTACATGGAAAATGGGAGTCTCGGAGAAATACTTCATGGGAGCAAAGACACTTGCATTCTAGATTGGAATGATCGGTACAAGATCGCGCTAGGAGCTGCTGAGGGTCTTTGCTACCTCCAACACGACTGTAAACCCCAAATCATCCACCGCGATATAAAATCAAACAACATATTACTGGACGAGACGTTTGAAGCTCACGTGGGAGATTTTGGCTTGGCGAAGTTAATTGACATTCCATACTCAAAATCCATGTCAGCTGTAGCTGGCTCATATGGCTACATTGCCCCCGGTAAGACGACAAATCTTCCTCTCGTAATTCATATTCTTCTCGTTTTTTAGTCATAAACTCACATTGCTCAGCGTTCGTTGCAGAATATGCTTACACAATGAAAGTGACAGAGAAATGCGATATCTACAGTTTCGGGGTTGTTCTGTTGGAACTCATAACCGGAAGATCTCCAGTTCAGCCACTTGACCATGGAGGAGATCTAGTGACTTGGGTGAGACGATCAGTCCATGAAAGAGTTCCATTCTCTGAGATATTCGATAAACGGCTAGGTCTTGGCATGGAAAGAACAATCGAGGAGATGTCGTTAGTTCTCAAGATTGCGTTGTTCTGTACCAACACATCTCCTATTAATCGGCCTTCAATGCGAGAAGTCGTCGCCATGCTGATTGATGCTAGGGAAGCTACAACCAATTCCCTGCCTTCTCCAACATCAGAAACTCCTTTAGACGAGGATCACTCTAATAAAGGTATCGAAACCTGCAACCCTGTTCTTCGTTATTCCACACAAATCTTACATTTATCAGGCTGTTTCAAGTTTCAACCTGCAATTATATATCTTATCTGCCACCAAAAACATAAGATTTAGAATGGTATATATATGTTTCCATGTACCCTTGCACTGCAACAACAGTAACAGACAGATTTTATCCGCGCTAATTTGCAGTATACATGGAGCCTTAGGATGGTTTCACCTAACAAGATGGACTTGCTGTGATCCTACATTGCAAGAAAGACAACGCTAATTGTCAAACGCGTAAGCTCTGCATATCCTTTCTGATTTTAGAAGCATCTGTAGATTCTTAACGTACACAACTGCCATGTTTCCCCCTTTCTCCCCACAACCATACTGGACAAATTCTTTGCCCTATCAACTGCAGAAAGCACTGTGTTCATTATCTTGATTCTGGATGGCATCTTATCTCACATAGTAGAAAGTAGAAACACATTGTTCATAGGATCATAGTTCAATGATCACTAAGGTTTCTGTGTTTTGTCATTTCCCAGAAAGGGGCCATGTAAAGGGCATGTTCCAACACTTAATTCTCATACATTTCCTAGTTTACATATGCTCTTACCCAAAAATCTTGTTTCTTAGCTTACATATGATGAGAATTGAGAACTGAATGAATTGTATTGAATGAGATTGATCAAAAATACAGATTACAGGGATATATATAATGAGAGAATCACAGGTAGACTAGAATAGGGGAATCACATGAAGACTAGAATAGGGAGTCATAATCTGACCCAAGACCCAAATACATATGTTGTTTGCTGATGCAAAATTACTCTTTACAAAGATATTTAATCTCAAAAACCGGCTTATAAAGATATTTAATCCTAAAAATTGACTTGTTACGGTTATATTAGATGTTGTGTTGCTCTTTATAAAGAGATTTTAATTTCGAAAACTGATTTGAATGATGTTCTATCTACTCTTTATAAAGAGGCTTAATCTTGAAAACAGGCTTGAATGATGTTCTAACTAGGAACATATATGTTGCAGTTAGAATATAAAAGAATAGTAGTAGGGGGGATGAAGAGAGTTGGGGGTGGGTGTCAAGCTGTAATATCTTGTCACCATTTTAGGGGGGAAGAAAATCCTTGTCCAAGTGGGTGGCACGATTGAGATTAATGTTTGCAAGTTGCCATTTTTTAAGAAAGTTTTTTGTATAAAATTGGTATGATGAGTTGGTAGATGGTGAGCTGTACTTACCCAAGTTATTTCAGGTTTGACATTAATGATTACTGATGGAATTAGGTGTGCACCACCCAATACCCTAAGGCACTAAGCCCCCCTCTCCCTTCTTTAGGGCATCTTCAATAGCAATATCTTTCTTTTTTTTTTTTTTTTTTTTTTTTTAGGTGCCAACCAGAAGAGAGAGTAAGGAAAGAGAAGGAAGAAGAGGGAAAAATATATAAAAAGTTGTTCTAATGCAAGAAGGAAGGAAAAAAAAAAAAAAAAAAACTAAAGCATTTAACGCGCCAATCGGGTGCGATCCCTGTGTAGTTCACGCACGGAATTGTGGGTCCCACAAAATATTAGTTTTTTGTAGGCCGTCTTAAACCTTCTCTCTCCTCCCTCTCCCTCATCTACATAAACTAAGATTTCCTCAAAAACGGAATAAAAATCACTATTGTGGCTGCTCTACTAAAAATACTAATACATAATTCATGAAATTTACTCTTTGAATTAAGCAATGCAATATAATTCATATTCTACTCATTACTTATTTCATTTCTTATAAAATAAAAATTTTATTTCATCAAAATTCATCATGCGGACCAAACTATAATGCTGCAGTATGCAATAATATGTTTATATTTTAAGACCTTTTCCTCACAACTATTTTTTTTACTCACAACTATATATCATATCAAATTGCAATTTTGATACATACAATATCTCATATTAGATTAATTCATTTTCCGCCCATTATGTATTGGATATGATGTTATAATTAGATCCGAAACAAGAATGCATGTGTTCCAGAGATGGTATCATATTTCTTTTATTGATATTATTACTTGTGATGATTATCATAAAATTACATTATTTTTTCAAAAATAGCATTATCCATAAAGTGATGGATTATTTCTCTCTTTTTAAAGCACAAATAGAGAGATCAATAGACACTAGCATTACTATGTAACAGTATCTTTAGAATAACTGTTCAAAACCTGATTGGATTAGTAGATTCGACTAGTTGATAACATTAATTGATTGTAGAAAGATGTTTGGTAAATTAGCTGAATTTTAGTATTTTAGAGCAATAAATTATTACAAAAAACTAATTAATCAAATATTGTGAAAATTTAAATGCACATATAAACTTTTTTTTTTTCATTTATTTTCTTTTAATGTACAGCACATGTATGAACTCTCAACAAATTACAGCTCGCCAAAATTTGGTATATGTCTCCTACTTTACAAGCTCTGATAACAAAGAAAATAAGGAGTGAAGAAGGACAAATACAAAGAGATGGTGGGCTTTCATGCAATTTTACTAATCTTAGTGGCGTAACAGTAATAATTGTGATTAAAATTTAAATTATTGTGTTTTGACCCCTTAATTCTCACGAGGTGGCCGAGTCTTTTCCACCACCAGCGCCGCCGTCTCGGCGACGAAACTCCGGCGACGTGCGCTTTACTCTTGCTCCTCTTTAACACCAGCCCTCGTGGCTCCGGCGGCCGGTAAGTTCGGATCAACGGCCACTTAATGCCGTTAAAGAACGGGTGGCGTTTAATGTCCGTCGCGCCCTTGGCGCATCCCAGCCGCTTCCGCGGATCTTTCACCAGTAATCTCTCGATCAAATCCTTCGCCGCCGCCATTGCCGGCGATTCTCTTTCGCCGTCGTCCACGTAGAATCTCACTCCCCTGGTGGATGCTATATTGCGCAGGGTTGATTCTTTGCTGCTCCCCTTAAACGGCGTCGTTCCGAATAGGAGTTCGTATAGTAACACCCCAAACGCCCACCAGTCAACGCCGTTACCGTGACCGTTACCGCTGATTAACTCCGGCGCTAAGTACTCGTGAGTCCCGACGCAGGATCTAGAAAACGCCGTCGTTGGCTCCGCTACGAATTCCGTCACCGTTTCTTCTCTCCTTCTCCGTTCGCCGAGAAAACCGCAGTTTCTCCTCCCGGACCCTACCGGAACCCGGGTTAGGTTTTCCAGCTGAGGAGAAATGTCGGCTCTGAAACATAAATCAAAATCGGAGAGCATAATATGGCCGTCTTCTCTGATAAGAATGTTTTCCGGTTTTAGGTCTCGGTAAACGATTCCCAGCGAGTGTAGATATTCCAACGCTACGAGCACCTCGGCGGCGTAGAATCTGACGGAATCAACCGGCAGGCGGTTTCCCGGTTGCTTGCGGAGCAAGGAATGGAGATCGCCGTTGGAGCAGAAGTCAATGAGGAGGCACGTGTAGTGCGAGACCTCCAAATGCGCGTAGAGCGTAGGGAGAAACGGGTGATCGAGCACGGAGAGGATCTCCGCCTCCGTCTGAACATGCGAAAGCTTCTTAGCCGTTAGAGAATCACGATCGATCACTTTTAGGGCAAAATCGGAATGCTCATAATCTCTCAACCGACAAAGGAAAACCCGGCCGAGATTTCCGGAACCGACCAGGCGATGAAGCTTGAGATGCCGGAGATGAATCGCGCCGTCGGAGGAGAGCGTCGCGGCGGCCTTGATCGCCGACCAGTTCGCGCCGTGCTTCCTGTGAGGCCGGCTATGGAGATTAGGAATATTACTGGACGGATTTCCGGCCGTGGAGACGCCGGAAAGCCGCTCATTGAAACTCAACGTCAAGCTACTCCTCGCTAAGCTGCTCCGAGCGCTGAGAGTTCGATCGGTGGTGGTAATGGAAGCGCAGCTGGTGAAGCTGAGATCGAGATCGGAGTCCGGCGGGTATAGAATATCGTCCTCCATTTTCATCCAACGCAAAAACCTCTGTACTACTATACTATACAGCTGTGATTAAGCTAATTAAGCGTGGTGTTTAGGGAATAATTATGGGTGAAGAAGAATATGTGATTCCTTATGGAGCAGATGGAGCTTATAAGTTATATATAAAGCAGTATCAAATGGAGAGAGGGAAAAGGTTGGAAGGGTGAGGAGACAAATAATTAATTGTAATAACGTGTTTGGTTGACCCAACTGTGGAAAACTAATATATAATTAAGTTAGGTTTTGAGATGGTTGACCCAAGCTAAGTGAAAGGTAAGAAATTCCAAATTCAAAAAACCCATTAAAAAAATAATAACTAATCGACCGACTAAGTGACCTAAAAGGTTTAGGCAGTCAACGCCTAGGTGGCCTAGGCGGCTCGTCTAGTCGGTCAGCCGCTTAAACCACCGATTATAGTGATACGTTAGGTAATCGATCGGTCGACAGCTAGGCAGTATTTTTATACTAATTTGATTGTGTATAAACACTTTCGGATAACAAAATTTAAGGTAAGAATAGTCGAATAGGTGAAATATTTTGAGACTATAGTGTAATTTTTTTTTTTTATTTGTAAAGAAAACAACAAAGGAAGGGTTCCAAGAATTTGCTGGTTGAGAGAACCTGCTAGGTACTTCTAACCTTGGGATCTGTAAATTTTTTTTAATACAAATAATGTTTAGTCGGTCATACATACGAGCTTGCTTGCTGCATGGGCATGGTAATGGAGGTTACGTAGTAACCATGCATCAGACGACGTTGCCACTTGGCATGTCTGGACAGTCAAAATTAAGGTACGACGGCAGAAATGGCACGTCGATAATCTTGTTTCCACTCTACTCCAATATTATATGGATCAATATAATATTCATCTCACCTAAAAAAAAAAAAAAGTGATTGAGTAGGTAGAATATGATATGATACTCGTATTTAAAAGTCAAAAATTTATCTGATTATTATTAATCTTTTCAATCGAGTCGATCACATAAAGTCTTTCTACTTTTTATTTGTAATTTATGTATTATTATAAAAGAACATAATTTACTCAATGCATATGTTAAATAGTGACTACAAATTAAAAAGAAAGTGTTCATCTCACATTGCATATTTAGTAAAGACTACGCTAAGTTAAAAACTTTTACTTAGAGAATATCTTTAATTAATTAAGTTAGGCTCTTTTAATTAATTTATAGGTTTAATGATTTGACACTTACCAAGAATAATATTGCGATTATAATATTTGAATTATTAAATTCATACATTATTATTATTATTCACAAATTATTTGTGCAGACGTGCAGTGGGCTGATATATCGTGAGGTTTTTATATGATTATATATTAGAGAATTTTGAGATAGTATTGGTTTAATTGGTATGTTTAGAGGTATGATTACCGTTTGTGTTTTGTGCCATATATGTTTAAGGTATTAACTTATTCGAGACTATATACATGAATACAATGCCAAGACTTTGTAGTTCAGTGACAGCCAATTGTACTCCCATATGAATCAAGCCCTAGCGATTTTACTAACTGATTTCCTAACGTCTCATTATTTGATTGCAAATTACAGGATCGATCTCTCAACTGCATGCCTTATATATAGGCGCAATGTTGTTATTACGCCAACTGTCCAACCAATTCACATAAGATAATTTATTGTAATTCATAGGTTGGTATAGTAGATACTAGGTAGCCATCTATCCATACAGTGATTTTTGTTCAAAGTTGGCTCTCTTACAATCGCAGTCATGCACTCCAATTCAATTCCCTACGCACTTTTAAAAATCAATTAATATATAATTAAGCAACTACTTAATTAGCTTAACCATATTTTGATTTGCAATTAAAGTAATTAAGCAGAGCAAGAGTCCAAGCAGCCAAGTTTGTTGTGTTGTGATTCCCAATCAAAACGACTAGAATGCACAGTACAGACTGTGATTGCAAAATAAAAAACATGGTAGTTGAGAAACAAACACCATTTGCTATTTGGCTTATTCATGGAGATTATAGAGTAGCCTTTTGCTTCAACGCTTAGCCATTTTGGACTACTCTGATAATTCATTGAACTTCTCATACAATTCCAATTAGTACTATATAATTCAGCATTAATTGCATTCCCAGCCAGCTTCTTATTATTAAACAATAATAGACTTCAAAAGTCTTCAGTCTATATTGTTCTCTCAACCGACTAATTTAAATCAAACATACTTTCATTAATGAGAAAGTCATTATGCATTAGTCGATTTTGGATGAAATTCGACTTATTATAATTTTAACTGGTAAAAGATCATTAAAAAAGGTAAGTCAGTCTAGATTGTCATAGCTGATCGGCTCAAATCAAGAATGCCAATAAATAAATTTAACAAAGAGATGAAGTTAAAATTTTGTGGTTACCTACCAAACTAATTGTCTGACCAACTCATTATCAAACATAGGTTTAACATAAGCATTATTACAAATATGTCATAGGTGCATGGAATTTACAAGTTATTTTTATACGGAGTAATTATTATACAATTTATACCCATTTATTTATTAAGCCTAAACATATGCTCAAATAATTAAAGGACCTATCTATGTGTTAGTTAATTATTATTATTATTACACACTCTTTAGTATTAATGGTAGAATCAATTAATTTATGAGTAGTTAATAAAAATAAATTTTCTTTTAAGTATTTCTTATAATAATATATGTGAAGAGATGGCTTAAAAAAAATATGTGAAGAGATGAATATAAGCAATTATTTTAGCAGGAAAAAAAAAAAAAAAAAAAAAGAGTGTGATTACTATTGTTGATGGACCCATGTGATGGGACCCAAGAATAGCGCCATCCATCCCCACCCAGTGGGACCCAGTGGAAGAAATGCTGTCTGCCACGTGGTCAACATTGGGCCTACAATGTCGCTCTTATCAGCCAAGCCAAATTCATGACTCTCAACTCTCAAGTCAATTAAATTGTCTGAGCAGAAAATATAAAATAATTTCCGAAATATGTAAACTATTTTTTTTAATTTTAAAAAAGCTTTTTTTCTCTCACCATAATACTTCATCATTAAGTGTCTGAGCATAAAATTATAAATTAATTTCTAAAATAGTAACACTAATTAAAATAGCTTTTCTTCAAATAATTATGCATCAATAATGCGTTACCTATCGAGTTAATGCTAATAATTCAACCCCAAAAACATAACAGTAGATCAACCCATCACCCTGCCAATGTCACGTGATCATGGCCTGAATTTGCTACTATTAATTTTTTTTTTAATCTTACGTTTTATAATTATTTTAAAAAAATTTCTTTAGAATATTCCTGTGTAAAGTACCGCATTTTGGTTTACTAAATCAATTATTTTAGATTATTATAGTCACTTAACAGGTGTTTTAACGTTGGATTCCACTGGTTCCCATTTGAAACAAAAATTATCATATGAACGTAAGATAAAAGTATTAAATTTGATTCGAAGAGTATCTAATGTGTGTATATATGTATTTGTGAATATATTTTTTAATGAGGAAGAAAATATGAATAAACCACAACAGAAAGACATGTGAAATAAGCTTAACTGAGAAGGTGGTAACTGTTGACAAATGGCGATAATATATGAACCACACTAGTTAGGAACGCTGGGAGGCATTGTGCAACATGTACAACCGAGTAAACCAGGCCACACTAACAAGGCAAGACTTTGACCCCTCCCAACATGGCCTGTGCAAGGGCCCATCCTGCCCTTCAATAGTTATACCACGAACATTCAGTATATAAATTATATATTTATCCCATACCCTTGCCGAGGTTCGTCGGGCGTATATGTTCCACCACTTATATGTAATTTTAGAAAAAAAGATCGGAGTATTTGTTTTCTAAGCATTTGAATCAATTTGGAGTAATATATACCCACATCCTAATCAATATTCCGATCTTCTAGAAGAATATATATTAGAATAGGTATTATTATCAAATCTTGTACGTTTGACAAAATTGAAATCGTAATTTTTAAGTACGAAAATGTGCATGCTTTATTCAATTGGTCATTTATTTTGAGCAGAATAAACATATTATTGATAATATAGAAGTATATTTTTCATATATATCAAATATCAAATTTATTAGAATTATTCATACAAATTTGATATATAAAATTAAAACTAAAATACTATTAGACCAATTATATGACACATGTATTCAAACAATATATTAGAAACTTCAAAGTGGCAAATCCATGTGAGAGCAGCGATTCATATGTAATAAGAACTGGACATGTCACAACTTGTGTTACGCTCTTTAATTTGGTACGAGTAGAGACGTGTGATGTATGCCCAAAACACACAACTAATATCACAAAAAATCTTCATTATATTTTGGACCAGACAATATATACCAAATCTGGGCTTTGTTCCTAATCTCAACTATGAATAATTTAAAATACAAAATCTATTATTCGCTTAAGGTATGAATTGAAAGATCAAGTCTAACATCTTATACTGTTAGGGACGGGAGTATCTGATCCACATGAAGATATATAGCTTTTACAATTTGCTTGATTGTATGATGATTAATTAGACAAAAACACATGGATAATTATAGCACTTCAAAAACACAAAATTAAAGAATATATACCCAATAATGTTATTAGTTTTAAATGTATATATAATATAATCCCATTTTAAAGTGGTTACTTATTAGGCTTCTGGGATACCTGTTGTCTACTTCTCCACATTGTCACATGCATCAACATTTCATGGCTCAGAATCTTCAATTATTTTAATCTCTATTTGCAAACTCCTAATCATTTGTTAGATCCCACGTTAATGTAAACAAATATATGTGACCAGAACGAGAGGGAGAGCTGTGGGGAGAATACAATGAACCAACCACCTTAATAACAGCCTCAACTACAAATGATAGATATATAGGTAGATTCTTAGGTTTTCGTTCCCCGTGACAGGAAAACTTACCATGGGCGCGTATTATGTAAACTCTATCTTGTAACTGTAATCAGCAAAAGGACCACGTACAAGGAAGTAAACCAACATATATAAGTGGACTATAACTGACCGACTCAAATCAAGAAGGTCAATAGGTCACTCACACTGACAGTCGAACTTGAAATTTTGTGGTTACCAAATCAATAATCTGAAACTTAATAGATGCTTAGGTAAGTTAGGTTTAACTCTTGAAGAAGAGGACCAGTGGTGGTTGTTCCTGTTATACGTACAGTTGGCTTAGGCTTCTGTTTGTCTCTGGCCTGACCCAATGCATGCATGCATGGATTTATTGATAGGTTTGCCAACAAATTGAACAAGCTAAGGCATAATTGGGAGAGATGCATTGGAGATGGTCCCTAATTGAATTGAATGGAAAAGTAAAGCTTTAATTATTTGAGGGGCGGCAAATTAAAGAAACCTATAATTTTGTCCAAATTTTAGAAGATCAGAGGTTAAGGTTTTAGTTTTAAACTTTCACAAGACTTAAAGTTACACACAAAATTCGTCACTATTTAAAAATATATATTAATTAAATTCTGCTCGAGTTACTCGGTTACTCCTCTCGGGTCACATCTTTACATTCTCGAATGTTTTGTATATGACTTAATTAATTACATCGCTAGTTGTTAGTATCAATAACATGATCTCAACCAATCAACAGTCCAGTAGTTTCCTGTACGTGAAGAAATCTAAATAGTAAACATGCATGCATGGTGTGTGCAAATATAGTCTTCAAGCACCTACACGCACTTAACATGTACATTATATTCCAACTCTTGATTGACTATAACCTTTCATATTCATTTCATGAATTTGAATTCAACAATCATTGAAGTTTGATGATTACATCCATAAGGCTGAATGACAAAAATTTAATATTATATATAATATTTTAAAAATTTTGATATTATATATAATATTAAAAAAAAAATAAAATTGGGTGTGGGGGGTGCCAAGACCCCTCACGGCATACACATGCCTTTGCTCCTACCCGTAAAAAATTATTCTAAAATAATTTGTGTTAGATAAAGATTAAATTTTTAATGGATAACATAACTTACAAAATTTTTCAAAAAAAAAAAAAAACTTGCAAATTTTTGGGGGTTTCTATATTCTGCACCAAGATGTATTATAGAGTCCCTAGACCTCACAATCGTCCTCGTTCAGTTCTTATATTGGACCGCGGTCCACAATGCATTGTGGACCGCGGTCCCAAAACGACGCCGTTTTAGTAAGTGGAGACGGATTGAAACTACAGTTCATTCCAAAAGATATTGCCTTACATTTGTTTTGATATTATCGAATGAAACTGTAGTTATATCAAAAAGTAACTGTAGTTGTGTTGAAAAGAAAGTGCAGTATATATGAAAAGATACTGAATAACAGTTTCACTTTTGTGTTTGATATTATTGAATGAAACTGTAGTTATATTAAAAAGTAACTGTAGTTGTGTTGAAAAGAAAGTGCGGTGTATATGAAAAGATACTGAATAACAGTTTCACATTTTTGTTTTTATATTATCGAAAGAAACTGTAGTTATATCAAAAAGTAACTGCAGTTGTGTTGAAAGGTAACTGCAGTTGTGTTGAAAAGAAAGTGCAGTATATATGAAAAGAAAGTGAGTGGCGTGAATTCATCCGTCTATTTTCATTAATCAAAACGACGTCGTTTTGGGACCGCGCGGTCCACAATGCATTGTGGACCACGGTCCACGATATAATTTGCGGTCCTCGTTGGCAGAAACTAAAGCTGTTTATTGGCCCAACAACGTCACAAGGCGTACAGCTACGCGCATCGTGGTGTATTTAATGCACGCTCCACACGGATAGGCGGATAGCGGTCATAAAACTCATAATGTTAAAAATTCTTCGCAAGTGGACCCACGCGTTTTGATTCTTTCAGCTGAAGAATTCACTCTATACGCCGACTTTTTTTTTTTTTTTTTTTTAATTTTTATTTTTAATGACACTGTTTGAGAATTGAAAGTGTGTATAAAAATAAGTTTTACTTTATGAGTACAAATAAATAAGTTTGGATTGTACATGATTAATCAATTTTTTTTTTTTGAAAACTAGTTAATCGATTTAAATCTAGGAAGTTAAAATTCTGACTTTTAAATTATTAAATGAGATAAAGGTCAAATAAACTCTTCAACATAGTGGTAGATCGTCACGTCAACATGGGTGCTTTTCAATACATTAATTGGAGGGTTTATGAGATTCCTCCGCTTGGCCTGGAGATAATTGTTGAGGATGATTTGCTGGGCGCGACTATGCCTAGGCGTGTATTCACTAGTGTGTAGGTGGTTTCCCCCCTCCCTTTTGACCCAAAAAAAAAAAAAAAAGCTCTTCAATTGTAACTAAAATATAATTAACTCTCAAAGTCTAAATTAAGAAAATTTTCGATTAGACACTTTATTTCTTCACTTTTATGCAATTTAATCAATAATTTTTTAAATTTGTGCAATTAACTTATTTTGCAAGTAAACTTGAAGAAATAACAGGTAAAATTAATTTTTCTAAAAAATAATTCAAAATAAACTTTAAAAAAATCAGATTGTCGACTTTCCGGACGACCTTCTCCGTCCAACTGAACAAAAGAGTCAATTAGACTTCTCCGTCCAATTGGACGAGGAAGCCCCAATTTCTTTTTATTTTTATTTTAATTTAACTATATTATCTAAATTAAAAATAACTTTTTTTTAATTAACTTCTTTAATTTAAGACAAAAAATTTATCAGTTACTCAGAGGTAATTTGGTGGAGAATATGCGTGCTTACATGGTTGACTCACGCATACCGGGGAAAAAAACGACATTGTTTTTTTGTAACAGCCAATTAAATTCTTAAAATCTTCAAACATGTTGTCTTCGATTTGGGAAGAAATTCCCAAAAATTGCAGAGACCGGAATGGGGAATGCTGAGATTTTTTAGAGGTTTTATAATTTTTTTTCTAGATTAAAAAATAAAATTTCTTCAGGGATTGATAGACAGAAATAGACGGATAAACGTATATATAGGCGATATGGTAGAAGAGAAGAAGAAGAAGAAAAGGGAGAGGAGGAGATGGGGGTGGGCGGCAATCGGGGCGGTGGTGGTGGTGGCGGCGGCGTTAGCGGTGGGGGTTTTGCGTGCCCGGAATTACAACATTTACAAGCATTGTACCTGTGCTCAGGTTTTTCCTGCTCCTCTAGAATTTCATGATGAACATTTTATTTTGTGTGTGTGTATATATATATATAGTTCTTTTGATGGGTAAATATTGGTGTCTAAAAAAAGAACTTTGATCACAATGGTGATGCTTATGTTTCTGAAAATATAGCAGAAATGGAGGGCTCCTAGGGGAAAAAAAAGAACTTTGATCACCATGGTGATACTTTTTGTTTCTAAAAATATACCAGAAATGAAGGGCTCCTGAGAAAAAAAAAACAAGAGCTTTGATCACTATGGTGATACTTTTTGTTTCTAAAAATATAGCAGAAATGAAGGGCTTCTGAGAAAAAAAACAAGAACTTTGATCACTATGGTGATTTTTTTTTTCCTTTCTAAAAATATAGCAGAAATGAAGGGCTTTGAGAAAAAAGTAAGAACTTTGATCTCCATGATGATACTTTGGTCTCTAATAATATTGCAGAAATGAGGGTTGGTGTAAAAATAAGAACTTTGATCACCTTGTTGATACTTTTGTCTCTAATAATAATGCAGAAATGAAGGGGGTTCTTAAAAAAGAAAAAGAAAAAGAACTTTGATCACTATGGTGATACTTTTGTCTCTAGTAATAATGCAGAAACAATTCAAACTTTGATGACAAATGGTACTGTTTCAATGTATAATAATATTGAATGAAAAAAGAAAGGTGTTGTTAAAGCGAAAACTTTGATGACCACAACCAGTAACAAAGATATTAGACATTCTTGATGTTCGGTTTAGCATCCGTGTCTCATAATGTACATCTAAGAAGCTCAATGAAAATCCATGCCAACATTGTTCTTTTAGAAGATTATGCAGGGAAAGATCCGATTGAATTTGTGGTTGTGTGACTTGTGCCATGGTCTAAAATGCAGGATTCTCGAAAATATACAGGGATTGTTGAAGGTTGCTGTTGTGATTATGAAACAGTTGACAGTCTTAATGCAGACGTCCTGCATCCTCTACTCCAAGAGCTTGTTACAACTCCATTCTTTCGATATTTTAAGGTGCGATGCAAATTTAGAGTAGCACGTTTACACTATAAAATTCACTAATCTACAATGTTGTCTTCTTTTCTCCAATTGCTTACTTGGTCTATTGCCCGGGGCTCACTTCATATCATTGACATGGCAGGTGAAACTATGGTGTGACTGCCCGTTTTGGCCCGATGATGGTATGTGCAAGCTGCGTGATTGCAGTGTGTGTGAATGTCCTGAAACTGAATTTCCCGAATCTTTTAAGAAACGCGTGCTTCCTTTTGATGATCTAAAATGTCAAGAGGGAAAGCCACAAGCTGCTGTTGATCGCACTTTAGACTCCAAGGCTTTCAGGGGCTGGGTGGAAGTAGATAACCCTTGGACACAAGATGATGAGACTGATAATGGTAATTGTTTCGTTTTCTATGATACGTTGTGAACACACTGTCAGTCTGTTATTCTTTTCATCTTTTTTTCTATGTTGACCGTTTTAAAGCTTTCCAGATACTGACAAACATTATCGTGCAGGTGAAATGACGTATGTAAATCTCCTATTGAACCCTGAGCGCTACACCGGCTATACTGGACCCTCAGCTAGAAGGATATGGGATGCAGTTTATTCAGATAATTGTAAATGTGAGTGTATAACTAGTTCAGCTTCTGAACCTTATGCTATATTCAGATTTGTTGATTCCAGTGACTAATGTTAACCGTGAAATTAATTCTATTCTGCCTGAATTCAACTTAGTTTACAGTAAATATAAAATGTAAAAGTGACTCAATGGTTGTATGGCAGCTTTAATCATCTATTTAACGCAAGTTTATGTTGTCTGACAGATGCACCCGGGGAGATTTGCCAGGAGAAAAAAGTGCTGTACAAGCTCATATCCGGTCTTCACTCCTCTATCTCGATACACATAGCTGCTGATTACCTACTCGATGAAACTAAAAACCTGGTTGGTTCTTGACTTGAAGCTGCGAGTTTGATCTGTATATTGGTCGTAATGTATTTCCAATTCTCGAACTTGTTAGATGATACTGAATTGCTCACAGAATCTAACATAAAACCTGTATAGACCGTAAACTATTGCCTCTTAACATCTTTGGTGAACTTTTCAGTGGGGTAAAAATCTGGAATTGATGAATGATCGTGTTCTGCAATATCCTGACCGTGTCAGAAACCTGTATTTTACTTTCCTCTTTGTTCTCAGAGCCGTGACAAAAGTAAGTGCTCGCGATTTTAGTTGTAACTTTAAGTTCCTAGTGTACTAACCATGCTTGGCATATTTCCCGGTCTCTTATTTCCCTCTTGACGTGCCTCACAGGCAACAGATTACTTGGAGCAGGCCGAGTATGACACGGGTAACGAGGTGGAGGACCTGAAAACGCAGTCCTTAGTGCGCCAACTAGTTTACAATCCTAAGCTCCAAACGGCTTGTCCAGTTCCATTCGACGAAGCTAAACTGTGGAAAGGCCAGGGCAGGCCTGAGCTGAAGCAACAGATTCAAAAACAATTCAGGAATATCAGGTTTTCGTCTGAGGTTTTGTCTAAATGGCAAATTTTCCATTTAAATAAGATATATTGCAGAACCTATTCACATTTTATCCTTTATATAAGCTGAAAATTCACATTTTTATGATCTTTCATCGTAACATACTATATAACTCGGTCTTTATGTGTGCAATCGTCAAACTGCAGTGCTCTAATGGACTGTGTAGGATGTGAGAAATGCCGGCTCTGGGGAAAGCTTCAAGTTTTGGGTCTTGGAACTGCCTTAAAGATCCTCTTCTCGGTCGATGGTCAGAAGCACCCAATGCTACCCGTGAGTTTACCTATCGTTTTATTTTCAGCATAGCTACCTCATCAAGCATACTCCTGATCTCAACTCTCCCGGGCCAACAGCTGCAGTTGCAAAGAAATGAAGTCATTGCTCTGATGAACCTGCTGAATCGCCTTTCAGAATCAATCAGTTTTGTGCGTGAAATGAGTCCTGACGTCGAGAAAGTGATGGAGGGGCTCGTTCCCGACCACCTTAGCTCAGTAATTAGCTCATGGAGAAGAATGGTGGATGCCATAGTGGGGCTTTGGTACATAACTAAACTCTGCTGCATCTCAACTTCTTTGGTGTTTGTTCATTGTCTCAAATTGGCTTAGGAAAGATGAGATATGAATGCTTTCTTTTTTCGAATGATCAAAGAAACCCGCAACCACTACTTGAGTGTGTACACTGGGTAAATCTCGCCTCGTGTCGTTAGCCGGCAAAGGGTCACAAGTAGGTAACTGACCGACACAAATAAAAAAGATCAACTCGGGGTCGAACTTAGAATTTTGTAGTTATTGAGCCTCAATTTGGATGACTATATGAATGTTTTCTTTGTTTCAGGTTAAGGAGTTCCCCATTATGATCTGCAAAAGTTGAGTAGATTTGAGTACCCATTTTGAAATCAAGGGTGCAAAGCATTAACACAGCTGAACATATACATATGTTAATCAGAGGGTGATGAGGATGCCTAATTACTGTCGAACAATCACACTTAAAAAAAAAAAGAGTCAAATATACCCATGAACTTTATAAGAGATGTCAGTAGAATTTAAGTAGTAGAAATTATATTTTTTTTAGGAGTTTCAATTAGTATTTACAAATCATGAATTAATTTGTGAAATTCTAAGAGGAGTTAAGTTAATCTATATTGCAATTAATTCCAAAGCCATAGGAGTTGGAAGATGATTTGAAATTAGATTTGTAAATATTGCAATTAATCTGTAGTATATATATAGTATAGTAGAAGTAGATATATTCACTCTTAATTTTTATATATAGCAAACATTAGAATTGAAATTCCCAATAATATAATTTTATTCTTGCAAACAAAAAATTAGAATTCAAACTCTCACTTTATTCCCACATTATTCTTAATAATTATTTTTTTTTTGAAATAAGAGTAATACGATTAAATAACTATTTAATAATTTCTATAATTTCTAAATAATTATTTTGAAATAAGAGCAAATACCAATTTTGGTCCCACGACTATTAGCAAAATGACAATTTTGGTCCACATGTTTCATTTCTACCAATTTTGGTCCCACGACTATTGTTTTAGTACCAATTTTCATCCACGACTATTGTTTTAGTGCAAAAATTCATCGCGCCTGTCATCCATCCGTTTAAAACGTGCAAAAATCTAAAATTGTTAAGCGTATTTTCACCATTTTCAACTTAATATCTTAACTTGAGTATGAATAATTGGATTTAAGTCCTAAAATCGATCAAAATTCGCAGTTTTCCTCATCATTTTACCTTAATTTGAGGAGGAGAATTGTGAATTGTGATCGATCTTAGGGCTTAAATCTCTTTATTCATGCTCAAATTTGGGATACTGAGTTGAAAAGGACGAAAATACCTTCAAAAATTTTAGATTTCGGCACGTTTTAAACGGATGGGTGACCAGCGCGATGAATTTTGGCACTCAAACAGTAGTCGTGGGACCAAAATTGGTACTAAACGATAGTCGTGTGACCAAAATTGGTAGAAATAAAACATGTGGACCAAAATTGTCATTTTGCTAATAGTCGTGGGACCAAAATTGGTATTTGCTCTTTCTTAATATGTAAACTATGTAGGGTAATAATAATAATAAAATAAGACTTTTTCGTATCATGGTAGTATATATTCACATGCATCCTTAGCGGCAGCCTCCTCCAGAAGAGGAGCGATGAGTTCTTCAAAGATGAAATTGAGTGAATCGGCTTTAGCTTTTCTTCCAAAAGAGATCCTCATCCAAATTCTGAGTAAACTCCCTGCCAAATCTCTAGTGCGATTCAAATGTGTTTCTAAATTCTTTTGTTCTCTGATTGTTGATCATCCCTTTGCCGATCTACATCGCAATTGGTCCTTAACCCTTCCAAGTAGAATCAGCATTCTAATTTCTTTGCCGTTCGACCTAGAAGACGCCAGATTCCATTGTTCTGAAGAAAACCAAGGAACGCTCGCCAGATTCCATTACACAATAAATTATTCCGAAGAAAACCAAGGAACGCTCGATGCCAATCGCCTCCTGGCCTGTATATGGACCGTGATCGTAATCTCCTTGGTAAGGTTTATATAAGCTCTGCCGTGAACGGCCTGATTTGTTTCTGCACATTCTCACAACTCGGAGACGCCATTGCTATTCACAACCTTAGTACCCGACAGCATATCTCTCTTCCATCAAGCTGTCCAAGTGTTAGGCGCCCCTCCGGGAACAGTATTACCGCTTTTGGACTCTTAGGTTTTGATTCAGTCTCGAGAAGATACAAGGTGTTGAAGTCAGTACAGTTTAACGATCATGATCGCTCCTACAGGCGGCATGTTTCGATAAAGCATTGGGTTTTTACACTGGGCATGGGCATGGATGAATCATGGAGGGAGATTCATTCCTCTCCCTCCTACCATCCTTACACTTGTTTTAATAATCAATTCTATTTCCATACTAGTGTTCATATTGATGGTGTTATTTATTCCCTTAATTCCTTGAATAAAGGCGAGATAGTAGCATTTGATGTTAGGGCTGAGAATTTCCAAGCTATACCTCCTCCTCCCCCATCTACTATACCTGGATTGGTAGAAGGGCCGCCTGGCGTGGCGTGGGTAGTGGTCGATCTGGACTGGTGGAAGTAGATGGTCGATTAGCTATCGTTGATCTTTTTATAAGTGATAACCGTGACAACCTATGGCGCTATGGTATGGCAATATGGATTCTTGAGGAATCTATGGTATGGAAGAATCAATATTTGATTTTCATTCCCATCCCATTTGAAGAGATTGATCGCAATAATAAGAGAGTTTTGTTCGTTGCTACCAATCATGTTGGGGAGATTGCTGTGCTAGTGAAACATGACATATCTGTTTCTATTTTATTTTATAACTTTAGAAGACAGAGTTGGAGAAAATTTGATATATGCAAGTTGCCTATGGAGCCATCCATGTATCCTGCCATGTACTTCATTTTAGACAATGTCTTTTAATTTTATTTGATGAATACATTTGCCAAACAGCTAATATATTATTATTATTGAGAAGATTTATTTATTTATTTGATTAATACATTTTTTTGGTGTGTGTATTTTAGTTCAGTGTTGTATGTATATATTTAGTTCTTTATTACCATTTTGTTGTCTCTGCTCCCCTCTCCGCAAAAAGCTTTTGTAATATGTAAATGCTTTATTGATTTTATTATTATTAGTTTTTGTATCTTTAGAAACTGCACTTCCCATTTCTAGAAAAGCATGTATGCTCTTGTAGTAGAATAACCTTTTACTACACTATTGGATGGCTAATCTTTGATTCTTTGTGGTGGATGTTCTGTGAAATTGCAGTTATAAATGGATTGTCTTCTCCAGGTGCACTCAATCCCTTTCATTTCTTACTTGGCAAATATGCATTTTGGTAGTTGAGTTAGTGGCTTTTCAACAAATGAAAAACAAAATAGGAGGGTGTGTTACTAATTGAAAATTTTCTCTAATTTTATGAAAATTTTGAAAACTGGAAAACAGAAAACATGTTTACCAGTTGTCTATTTTAAAAATAAGAAATAATTTTTCAGTTTTCAAGAAAACTGAAACACTATAAAAAACTGTTTTCTAAATGAAAAACAGAACCAACTATCATCTATTAGACTATATGTCATAATATAAACATTGGGTATTAAATATAATATTTTCAAATATTTATTTAAATATAAACATTGGGTATTAACATATTCGCGCAATGTGCCTGTAAAACTAGTAATACACATAACCTTCAAACTGTGTATCAAAACTATATATTGGACCAGGGTTCACAATAACACTAACCCTGATCCATGCCCAATTTAAACAATTATTATTGTGTGGATCATACTATCAAATAATGTACATTCAATATAAAAATAATGTACTTTTAGTATATTAAAATGTACATTGTACTCAGGGAATGTACATTATTTGTATACTAAATATACATTATTTTGTATAATATATATTCAATACACAAATAATATACATTTAATACTCCATATATTAAAAATGTATTTTTTGTTATCGTCCACCCAATAATTTGCCAAAGTTAAATACGTATGTTGTGAATGTATTTATATCACTAGGTACGGCCCAGGCCCAGGCCCAGGCCCAGGCCTGAAAGGATAAAAAAAAAAAAAAAAAAAAACACACACACACACACGCACTCTCTAAACTGCAGCTTGCTGGCTCACTCCCTTCCCCTCTCTCTCTCTCTCTCGCTCTCTCAAGAACAGCTGTTGCCTGTCGCCGCGATTCTCAGGTAATCTTGGTTGCTATTTACAATTTTTCAAGTTCGTTTTAGTAAGCGTTTTAGGTTTTATGCATTTGAAGAATTTATTTCTGTTATTTATTTTCATTTATAATTTGTTTCGTTTTACACTTAGTACACATTTACACAATTTTATTCCAGTTCATCTTTTCGCGATCGCAGATCTTCTGTGCTCTTTATTATTTCTTCTTATTTATTTAGTGTTTTTGTTTGTTTCTTTTTTCAGTTCTAGTGTAATCAGTGCATTTTTCGCCATGGCAGAATTCTCAATTGTTTGGTTGCTTCTCAGTTAGTCTAGCGAATTTTTAGGTAATGTTAGTGCGTGTTCACATTTGTTATTACTGGAATTTCTTCCAGTTTGATTGGTGCTCTTTATTAATGTTGAAGTTCATAATAATTTAGATCATAGCTATGTTGAAGTTCATAATAAGTTGAAGTTCATAATAATTTAGATCATAGCTATGTTGAAGTTCATAATTTATTATGTTGAAGTTCATAATAAGTTGGTAAGCCTCCAAACTTGTTTAGTGAGCATAGCTATGTTGAAGTTCCTCAAGTTCCGAAACCCATTCCACCCCAGTCTTTGGGAATACATAATCTGTCCTAAGATTTCCAATGAATGCCACTGCTATTCCATCTCCGATTTCCCCTCCACCAATAAAAATAAAAATTCATAATAATTTCGATCTCTTTAATGGTCTCCTCTTTAGATAAGAGAAAAACACCATGGCATAGGAGAGGATAGCTTGAATAATGCTCTTAAGTAGAACTTCTCTCCCCGCCTTAGAAAGCATTCTCTGGCTCCAACCTCTAATTCTTCCCAAGATTTTATCCTTTAAAGACACCCAAAATCTATCTCTTATTCCTGCCCACCACCATAGGTAAACCCAGATAGTTCCCCTTCCCTTCACCCCTGCTAACCCCCAAGGTATTGTTTACTCTCTCCCTCATATCCTCCTCAACATTTCCACTAAAACAGATAGAGGATATGTTGAAGTTTATGATCTGTCCAGAAGCAGTGGCGTATTGGTTAAGTAGATTCTTCAGGTTGACAGATTCAGTCAGGTTTGCTTTGAAGAAAATGTAGCTATCGTTTACAAAGAATAAATGGGAAATGGTAGGAGCCGACCTAGCCACAGAAATGCCACGCATTTTTCCTTTCCTTTCAAAGTCCCTCAGAAGGGCACTAAAACATTCAGCTGCAAGGAGGAATAAGTACGGTGAAAATGGATCGCCCTGGTGTAGACCTCTTTTGGGAACAATGGGACCTATCTTGTCCCCTTGATTCAGCACAAAGTATTGAACAATTGATATGCAATGCATAATCAGCTTAACCCATCTCTCCACAAACCCCAACTTAAGCATAATAGCACGAAGCAAAGGCCATTCCACTCTGTCATATGCCTTGCTCATGTTGAGCTTTAGGGCAGAAAAACCAACCTTGCCTTTAGTTTTACGCTTCAAAAAATGCTGCATCTCATAAGCCACCATAATGTTGTCTGTAATGAGTCTACCCGGTACAAAGGCACTCTGATTTTCAGATATCAAACAATTCAGGATAGGCTTAAGTATATTGGCTATGGCTTTAGTAACAATCTTGTAGACCACATTGCAGAGTGCAATGGGTCTAAGTTCAGCCATTGTTTACACGTTTTACTGCAATCTGTTCTTATTGTTGCTATATGTTGAATTGCAATTTATAATCTTTTATTTATTTGTGAGTTCTTTATGTATACATTTTACTTCAATCTGTTCTTATTGTTGCTATATGTTGAATTTCAATTTATAATTTCCTTTTATTTATTTGTGAGTTCTTTAGTACACGTTTTACTGCATTTGAATAGTTTAGTACACTAGAAGAAAATGTTCTAGTCAATCTGTTCTTATTGTTGCTATATGTTGGATTGCAATTTATAATTTCCTTTTATTTATTTGTGAGTTCTTTTAGTACACTTTTTACTGCATTGGAAGAAAATGTTCTTACTTAGTCAATCTGTTTATTTCAGCACTATGCCAGGATTTGATATGATTACTGCTCGCATTCGTGATTCGTTTCGATCTTCTCGAAGACCAGATCACGTTATTTCTGTCTTGGAGAATAATGAGATGGTGACAGTTGGATGGGTAAAGACACATGTATTTGTACAGATCCCTCATGAGCGCGTTCTCATCACTCTTTTTCACTGCGTGAATGGAGGGTATCCTTTGAGTAGTGAGGAGGATGAGCCGATGGTTGAGAATGTGGACGAACCTGTGTATGCGCCCCTCTACGAGTCACATGCCTTTGTTGTCCACTTTGGTCACATGGACAAAGTGTTTGACATGTTGAAGGAGCATGAACATGTCAGTTTTAGAATCGTGGGACCAGAAGCAGATAATCCGGCAGATCTACACGTTCTTGCACGGATTACTTGTATGTCATAACCCATTCAATTTAGTATACATTATGTGTGCTTTAAAAAATATTTAATACTTATCCAATTCTTTTCTTACAGATAGAAATATGTTCGATATAGATCGCAGGGATCAGATCTACATGCACGTTCAAGACCAGGTCGATGTCCCCCAATCTATATGGCACGGAATTCGTTATCACCAAAATTTGCTTTTTCACATCACTTGTGAGAGTTTGCGCTCCCTTTTTCATAGTTTTCATCTACTTAGCGGGCAAGAGAACATTACTAGGATGCTCATTTCTAACCGTGGCATCGAGCTGCGTGCTAGGGAGCTCCCTAGCAGGATTATGCATATAGTACCGGTAAGGATAATATTAAATATTAAATATTAAATTTTAATTTTTTTTGTATAATTAACATTTAGTTTTGCTTTGTATGTAGGTGGACATGGGCGAGGGAGAGGTCGAGTATACGGTTTCATCCACTGTCTTGGACCCGCTGCTTAGGATTTTCAGCGGGGGAAATGCTACCTTCTATGCCTTGGATGGTCCAAGGCTACTGGTGAAGGTTTCTCTCTGTGGAGAAGATTGTGAAGTTACTGTGCTATTTCAGGGAGAAGATTAGATTAAACAATTTTCTCCTCATATAGCTTTACTCTGTACTTTGGTCACTGAACATGGTTTAGTCAGTTACCCAACTCAGGCTTCTGTACTCAGACTTTCATTCAATTCTTTTATATACCCACATGGGATCCTCCCTGAAACTCTTGCCTAATCAAAGGGGACATAATAGGTTGAAGGAACCTTGCCCGAAAGAGTATGGCATTTCTACGAGTTAATGAAAGGATTTTGTTTCATTCGATTATATGCCTTCTAATGTTTGCTTCATTCATTCCTAACTCTAATAAGGGGATGTTTGGTTCAGGTAATAAGATTACCTCCACGAAGGTAATGTGAGATTTTGAGAATGTAAGATTATCCTAAGTGTTTGATTTGAATTGTGAAATATAATACTATTACTTTGTTTGGTTAAAGGTTATATTTTAAGTTATATGAATTGTGCCACCCACACTGTTGCGAGGGAGGCCTTTTCTCGGTCAGGCTGCGGAGAATGGTTTGACATTCCACCTTCTTATCTTGTAAATTGTTTGAATTATGATTTAATGAATTAAGTCTTTTTCTTCAATATATATATAATTTGTGTGTGTATTTTTTTATTTATACGTATGCATGTATATCGATGCTTAATATTAAAAAAATAAATATATAAATATACACATGTCTATTTAATTATATAAACATATATTTATTATTAGGAAAAATGTCAAATAGGCCACTGAATTTTTACACATTTTGCAATTGAACCATCGAACAAAAAAATGTGCAATTGAACCATTAAAAATTCAAAAATTGTGCAAATAACATTTTTTACAGGTTACTTCCAAGTGTCCCATAAATATGATGTCATAATGTCAAATTATATGTAAAAAAATTATTTTAATTATTATTTTTAAAAATTTAAAAAAAAATTAAAGAAATTTCAAATGAATGTTCGTCTACTGTGGATAAGGGGAGGCACTGCCTCTAAACACCATTGCTTGCATGAGTTGCATCACCATAGCCCAAAACACAACTCAAAGGGCAGATAAACAGTTTTCAAAAAAAAAAAAAAGAAAAAGGCAGATAAACAGTACATTTCTGGTTTCAAAAAAAAAAAAAAAACAGTACATTTCAGTTCTTGGTGCAATTAGGAAAAAGTTAAAAAAAAAAAAAAAAAACATTTCTAGTATACTCTTTCAGTCTTTTGACTTGTGGAGACTATTCATTCAAAGGATTAGAAACGATGAAATAACCCTTCTTTTGAATTTTTTTTTTTTATAAATTTGTTTTTTTTTAATTGTTAAAAATAATAATTAAAAATAATTTGCACTATTTTTGAGTTTTTAATGTTCTAATTGCACACTTTTTTGTTCGATGGTTCAATTGCACAATATGCAAAAGTTCAGTGGCCTATTTGACACGTGTTTATTATTATTATTATTATTATTATTATTATTATTATTATTATTATTATTATTATTATTATTATTATTATTACTCCCCCGTTTATGTGTCTGGTTCGATTAACGAGGCTTGATTGAAGTTATTTCTAATCTAATTTTTCATAATATTAAGTTTAATATTAATATATAAAATTTATATATTTAGAAACTACACTAAAAGTACTATTAAACACAACAAATCAAATTTAAAAACAAGTAAAAAATATTAAAGAAAATAAACAAAGAAGAAATAGTTGATTTGACCAATAGTAAGTAGGACAGATAAAATGAGACAAAGTGAATATTATATAAGGATCAGTTAACAAATGACAAAGTTAGAATAATTCGAGGTAGTCTAATATTAATTAAAAAAATGGGGGTAATCACATTACTGTTAGATCAGCTTTGAGGTAATATAACATTATCAGATAATCTCATAACTTGAATCAAACAAGGTAATATAACACAATCGTTATACCCTACACCACGGTGTACATAGCAATGTGCACCATGAACGTAAAACGACGTCGTTTCGATGTTAGTGGACGTGGACGCGAATGACGTACTCCAAGGAATTCATTATCTATAATACACATAACCATTATCTAGAATACACAGAACGTTTGCCTAGAATATACAGAATGTTTGCCCAGAATACACAGAATATTGACACAAAATACACAGAATTCATCCTCCTAAACATTCGAATGCACAAACACATCACAATATGTGTTAATAACATGAATACACAGAATATTGACACAAAATACACAGAATTAATCCTCCTAAACATTCGAATGCACAAACACATCACAACATGTGTTACTAACATGAATACACAGAACGGTTGCCTAGAATACACAGAATGATTGCCTGGAATACACAGAATATTAACATAAATACAGACACCGACCGAACCGGAAAACGTAATTTCCAAAAAAACGAAAGGTTTGTTTACAATGCTCAAAACGACGTCGTTTACGTACGTGGTGCACATTGCTATGTGCACCATGGTGCACGGTATAATTTGCCAATATAACATTACCAGACTCAGATTATTGATTACTTAAGTAATTTAGGCCAAACATGGTCCATTAAATTTTTTTAAAAAATAAAATAAAATTAGGCCTATCTTCATGGACCAGTTTTTTTTTAAGGGTCAATTTTTGTGATCTATTTATCCTCATGTTTTATTTTATCTAATTTTTATTACAAATTATATTATTACTTAAATTATTAATTATTAATATTGGCTAGTAAGGTGATTTTTGCATTACACCTTTATTTGAATTCACATGCATATAATGTTTACATCCGGTGTACACTCCCACGTGGAAGGAAGTGAGTTTGAGCTTCAGTGGAGGCAGCTGACCAACTGCTGACTCTTAGTGTTTCAGTAGGTTGAGAAAGTAGCATGAACAGATACTACATTGTAACAGAGTCAGCAGTACTCAAAAAAATATGAATATAATGTTTACATCCGCATACTACATTTATTATTATTTTTTATTATGCGAATTATAAAATTAGGTTTTAGATTTACAACATCAAGTTTAGCCAGAATTAGTGAATATTTTTTTGAACACTATAGATTATGGTTGCCATCACGAAGTGAATTCACCGAGCTTGACCTGGATGGAAGCAATTATTTGGCATGGGCACTGGATGTTGAGATTTATCTCACATCAACATAATTACAACACACAATCATTGAAAACTCCCCGAGCGATGACGCTCAGAAAGCCAAGGTCCTAATTTTCCTCCACCACCACCTCAACCATGACCTCAAGAATGAGTACCTCACTGAAAAAGACCCCAATGCTCTTTGGAAATCCCTTAAAGATCATTTTGGCCAGCAGACATCATTAGTCCTACCTCAAGCACAATTCGACTGGTTAAATCTTCGATTTTAGGATTTTAAATCAGTGATCGAATATAATTCAGCTTTACACGAGGTCGTATCTCAGCTCAAGCTCTGTAAGCAGGACATTTCATATACAGACTTGATAGGAAAAATCTTTGTCCACATTTCATGCTAATAATCTTGTACTCAGCAGCAGTACAAGGCCAAAAACTATTCTAAGCATTCAGAGCTGATCTCGGCATTACTGGTTGCTGAAAAACACAACCAATTGTTGATGCGTAACCACAATGCACGCACAACCGGCACTGCACCTATACCTGGAATACACAATGTTGCCCAATCGACCAACAATCGGAGGGGGCGTGATCAAGGGCGAGGAAGAGGTCACAGTAGGGGTCCAAAGCGAGGTGGCAGAAGCGGAGCTAATAACGATGATTCCTGAACCCAGAATAGGCAACCCGAAAATCAAGATCATCGAGGACAACAAAATACATCCAATTATAACTCTGGCCAGTCACAAGTCTGTTATAAGTGTCACAGTCCAAAACATTTGGTCGAAGCCTATCAGAAGATGATACACCAAAATAATGAGCAGAAGACAAACGAATCCTCTCAAGTGTCACTGTCCAAAACATTTGGTTGAAGCCTATCAGAAGATGATACACCAAAATAATGAGCAAAAGACAAACGAATCCTCTCAAGCTACATTACCTGAAGCAAACGCCCTACTTAATTTGAATGATGACTTATTGGGCGATGAACTTGCGGATTATGGAGACCAAGCATGAATATTTTACCCTTTTTCAAACATTTTCTTGTTATTTTATGCATGTGTGAAAGACATTATATTGTTTTTGAATAATGCCTTATCTATGAATAAACTTTGGTTTATTTTCCCTTATACCTGATACGTGATTTCAAAATCATACACTTCCCAACTCTATTTTGCCACAACGCCACGATGGCGTATCCCTAGATGCCATCAAATACACATTGGTTGTACGCCTCCGTCGGTTGTCTAAATATCTAGAGCACATGATAAGAGATCGATAGATACACTAATTTCATAATTTCTTAAGATCATTTCACGGCATTAGGGGGAGATATAAATCCAAATTTAATAAGAATGCCGAGAAATTCCACGAAATGGAATGATCTTCATTAGAACCATGTATTGAGTTAAGACTGGACTGGAAGTTTGTAAAATAATTTGCAACTGTTTGCCAATCATATCTATTTCATAAAAGAGTGATTAGGTCCCATAATATTTTTCAAAGTGGACCATATATACTTACCAATGTAAGAATCCACAAGAACTAGATCTAGTAAAGAGTTCTGTCACTCTCAAAAAATCTTAAAGAGTTGTGAGGTAAAGAACAATTGCAGCAAACAACAAAAGCGCAAAGTAGAGAACAAACTATAAAGAAATCAAATAAAAAAATTTAAGAGAGATATCGGTGAGAATAGGAATTAAACGACGGATAAAGCATCAAGGGAGTTAGATTTACTTCTTTACTACTAGTATTATTGTTATTGTTATTGTTATTGTTATTATTATTATTAAAACCAAACAAAGTTCGGTTCGGTTTGATTTTTACTAAACTATTCGGTTCGGAAAAACCGAACCAAATTGCCCACCCCTAGGTTATATAGGTTCAAACTTGTGCTCAAATTAAGCTGAAAAAAAAAATAAAAAAGAAAAGAAAATACCAATTTTGGTCACACGACTATTAGCAAAATGACAATTTTAGTCCACATGTTTAATTTTTACCAAATTTGAGTATGAATAAATTGATTTAAGTCCTAAAATCAATCAAAATTCGTAATTTTCCTCCTCATTTCACCTTAATTTGAGGAGAAGAATTGTGAACTGTGATCGATCTTAGAGTTTAAATATCTTTATTCATGCTAATAGTCATGGGACCAAAATTGCTATTTGCTAAAAAAAAAAAAAACATAAATATGATTCATTAGGATATTGTGGGCTTTGTGGCTGTGATGAGGATGCGTAATTACTGTTGAACAATTACATTTTATTTTTAAATGATCTAATTAGTATTTACGAATCATGAATTGATTTTCAAAATTCTAAAATTAAAGAGTTAAATTAATTTAATTTCAAAG
The DNA here is from genome assembly GCA_003576665.1 of Ipomoea trifida. Classification (NCBI taxonomy): domain Eukaryota; kingdom Viridiplantae; phylum Streptophyta; class Magnoliopsida; order Solanales; family Convolvulaceae; genus Ipomoea; species Ipomoea trifida. Next base: position 1,714,676 of record CP025654.1, read on the forward strand.
CGGAGTTGCAAGATGATTTGAAATTAAATTCGTAAATATTGTAATCAATCTATACTTTATACGTGCAATTTCAACATATTCAGTAAAATTTGAAGTGGAGTAGAAATTAAATTTTTTTTATCAGAATATGAATACATATCCGTAGTATTTTCCTTGCAAAATAAATAGTCCTTGTTATAAAATATGAATATTAACTATGATATTCTGAAGAAACTAAATGAAGAATCTAGAGATGGAGAAGGAGGAAGAAGCATTCATTTATGATTCTGGGATAGATTTTACAAAGAGTTTGAGGGGGTATTTATAGTGCCGAAATTGTATAATCAAATATTAAATGTACAGTGACAGACATATAATTGAGCTAGTCTAAATGAATAAGCTGGAGCCTAAAAGGATAAGCTTCGCCCGGAGATCCCGTGTTCGATTCCTGTAGGCTTCACATAGTTTTGTTGTTTTGTTGCTCAAGACTTTCAGCAGGCAGTTATATACGTATAGACATAACATCAACAACAATAGTGTATGCGGTTCAATGGATGGACTCCCAATATATGAACAAGAGATCAAGGGCTCGAATCCTTGCTTGGACATCCACCATTTTCCTTTTATTTCATAACAGTCCTTCTATTCTAAAAAAAAAAAAAAAAAAAAGTCCTTTTTCAGAGATTGGGCCTTGGGGCGGTGAGAAAGCGACACCGCCCCAAATGTATAAGATTAGGGTTAGGACTTCGAGGTATGAACTGCAACTATATAAGCATCTTTGGTGGATTTGCAGACCCAAGGCCGAAGAGGAGCGATGAGTTTTTCAAAGATGGCATCGGTGGATTTTCTTCCAAAAGAGATCCTCGTCCAAATTCTGAGTAAACTCCCTGCAAAATCTCTGGTGCGATTCAAATGTGTTTCGGAATTCTTTTGTTCTCTGATTGTTGATCATTCCTTTGCCGATCTGCACCGCAACTGGTCCTTAACCCTTCCTAGCAGTAGGATGAGCATTCTAATCTCTTTGCCGATCTGCGTAGAAGACGCCAGACTCCGTTGGCATTACACAATAAATTATTCTGAAGAAAACCAAGGAATACTCCATGCCAATCGTCTCCGCTATATCGACGACGACGGTAATCTCTTTCGAAAGGTTTATATAAGCTCTTCGGTGGACGGCCTAATTTGTTTCTGCACATACTCACGACTCGGAGACGCCATTGCTATTCACAACCTTAGTACCCGAAAGCATATCTCTCTTCCATCAAGTATTCCAAGTGTTGGGCGCGATTCCGGGAGCAGGATGACCGCTTTTGGGCTCTTAGGTTTTGATTCAGTCTCGAGAAGATACAAGGTGTTGAAGTCAGTACACTATACCAATCGCTCTTACAACCGGCATGTTTTGGTAAAGCATTGGGTTTTTACACTGGGCGTGGATAAATCATGGAGGGAGATTCATTCGTCTCCCGCCTTCCATCCTTACACTTGTTTTAATAATCATTTTTATTTTCGTACTAGTGTTCATATTGACGGCATTATCTATTCCCTTAATTCATTGAATAAAGGTGAAATAGTAACATTTGATGTTAGAGTTGAGAATTTTTCAGTTACACCTCCTCCTCCTCCAGCTACTATACCTGGATTGGTAGAGGGGCCAGCAGGCGTGGATAGTGGTAGATCTGGATTGGTAGAGGTGGATGGTCGATTAGCTATTGTTGATCTTATAAGCGACAACTTGCGCTACGGTATGGCAATATGGATCCTTGAGGAATTGGCATGGAAGAAACAATATCTGATTTTCATTCCCATCCCAGAGCAAGAGATTCATGATTTTAATAAGATGGTTTTGTTCGTTGCTACTAATCATGTTGGTGAGATTGCTGTGCTAGTGAGACAGAACATATGTCTTTCAATTTTATTTTATAACTTTAAAAGACAGAGTTGGAGAAAATTTGAAATATGCAAGTTGCCTCTAGGCTCACCTATGTATCCCAAACTGTATCCTGCCATGTACTTCATCTTAGACAATATCTTTGTCTTATAATTTTATTTCTCCAAACAACTAATATATCCTTATTATTATTGAAAGGATTTATTTATTTATTTATTTGATTAATACATTTTTTGGAGTGTGTATTTTAATTCGTGTTGTATGTATATATATTTAGTTCTTTATTGATGTTCATATCACATCAATATTTTTTTTGAACTGGAAAGTGAAAAGTCTTTTTTTCAAGACTTTCATAACCCTTTTTTCCAGGTCATCCAACTACACACTAATCTGCAACCCTTGGTCCTTAACCCTTCCACTAACAGTCTTTAAGACAGGCAATTAGCAAAGGTGGTCATCTGCATTGTAATTTTCTGTGCAACAGTATGCAAGATTGGTAGGCGTTGACAAAAAAAAACCACCTAGCTTTGTGAAGTTTATGACAAAATTGTTGGACCGGTTGGTATTGATAAAAGCCAACTAGTTATCCATCTGCTCTATTTGAAAGTTGTGAAGTTTATGACAAAATTGTTGGACCGGTTGGTATTGATAAAAGCCAACTAGTTATCCATCTGCTCTATTTGAAAGTTGTTTAGTTTATGACAAAATTGTTGGACCGGTTGGTATTGATAAAAGCCAACTAGTTATCCATCTGAAAGTTTGATATTTAGCCTGCCTTTATTCCTTTCATAGATCTATCCCCACTTTTTCAAGTGCTGCGGCAATTGAGGCAGATGCTTCCTCAAGTGTTCTTCTCTTTTGTGTTGCATTGAAGGCTTGAAGGGTATCTCCAACCTCAAACTCATCAAAATCCTTAATGCCAATTCCACACTCTAATCCAGCAGTTACCTGTTCAAGAAGAACAAATGTTAACATATGACTTCTCTTTCCCCATTTTTCGTGCAATAAATAACAACTATTGAGTATTGTTTGCTGTCATCTTGAAGTAGAACGAACGCTTTCATGAAATATGAAAATATCGAGAGTATACCTCTTTCACTATCTCCTTTACTCGTCGTAGTGAATCAAGGACACCGACATGGACTTCTTTACCTTTCCTAACAACCCGAATTCCATGTTCTTTCACTACTTTTCCCTCGGTTACCATGCATCCAGCAACACAGCCACTACCACTGCTGAACACTGCCCGCACTTCAGCTGAACCAATTGGCACCTGTTCCTGCAAAAATGAAAGCCGGTTCACGCATTCAAATTCACAGAAGACAAACAATTGAAAGCTAGTTCACGCATTCAAATTCACAGAAGACAAACAATAGAAGATATATGACAACTCGACACTGATAGCTTAGCTGAACTAAGAACTACGGCAAGTTCATACTTTTTATGGCAGAAAATTTTAATTCTTTAAAAATACTAAAGACCAATCAGCTCCAAGCACGGGAAAATGTGATATTGGCTTCAACACCACCAGGCACCCTTCATCCAATATGGATTGTTCGTGGAATCGTGGGCACACTCACAACATGCAATGTTTGTTGTAATTTAATTCCAAGGAAATGAAGACACGACAGCACAGAAATATGGCTTACCTCAACAGGTTCCAGGAGTCCTTCCATCGCATTTCGCACATCATCTATGAGTTCATATATGACTCTGTACAATCGGATCTCAACACATTTGTTGTCTGCATAGCTTTTGACTGAGCCTGGCGCCTTGACATTAAATCCAAAAATAATTGCTTTACTTGCATGAGCAAGATCAATATCGCTGGTGCTCACATCTCCTGTGGATTGCAATAGGAACTTCAGGGTAACATTATCCTGGGGTAGCACCTGGAGAGCTTGTCTGACAGCCTCAATTGATCCCTAACCATAGTTGTATGGTTTCACTTTAGCACCAAATAACAATAAACACCCAAGAGAAACCCCAAATCTAGGAAAATTTAGTTAGTGTGCAAAATATAAAATTGATAACGAACAGCTTTCTGATATCCCTAATGCTTATTCATTTACTTAATTGTATGGTTTTCAATGTCCTATTTTTCACATTAAATTATGTCTCCATTTCTTGGTTTCCAATATCCTATTTTTGAGTAATTTTCTGCTGCAGATTGATTCTGATGTGGAGCCAAAGATTCTCACTTCTCTTCGCGTAGATATTTTCAGACCTCTCTTTTATTTTCTTTTTTCTTTTTCTGCTTCTTCTTAAGAGAAAATACGGATTCTTCTCCAAATATTTCAAATGACAGAAATTCAAAAGGATTGGCAAACTACTCTAGCAAAGTTTTTCTTATAGTCTTTTTTTTTTTTTTTTTTTTTTTTTTTTTCCAGACCTCTCTTTTATTTTCTTTTTTCTTTGTCTGCTTCTTCTTGAAACTAAATACTCTGCTTACTTTAATTAATTTGGCATTGAAATTAATACAAATACCTGAAAATCAACTTTGAGAATAATATTCAGTTGGTGCAAGTCTAGCCCAGTAAGCTTTCCTGATGAAACAGCAGAAGCAAATGAAGATAGTGTAACTTTCCCTTCTCCAGCCTTAGATGATATACGCTCATTTCTCAAGGATTCTGCCCGTTCCTCGGCCTTTTTACGAGCAATATCAAGGGAGCCAACCACCTCGAATTCATCACCAGCAATTGGAACAGTATTCAACCCAATTACCTGTTGAATCATCCAAAACATGTTTCAGATCAAGGAGTCAACTAAAACTACGCTAAATATCAGAATAAGTAATATACTGGTGACTCTTTAAACAGGAAGTGACAAATGGGAATTGTATACCTGTACAGGTATGGAAGGTCCAGCTTCGTCAACACGTTTCTCATTGTCATCAAATAAAGCACGAATCTAAAAAAAAAAAAAACAAGCAGGGGAATTTTTTTCAAATCAGGCATTAAGTTGATATCAATGAACCAAGTTATTAGCTCTCAGGAATCAAGAGTAACCAAAATGTCAACTCCTTTGTTCACTAACCTTTCCAAAAGCCTCACCACAAACCACTACATCTTGCCTTTTTAATGTCCCATTCTGTACAATGAATGTAGCTATGGGTCCTTTTGATTTATCAAGACTGGCTTCAATCACAGTTCCCTTGGCATGTCTGTGAGGATTAGCCTTCAACTCTTGAAGCTGCAAGTCACAAACAAATCAATAAGTTAAAATACAAAGCACATAGATTAATGTGTGTGAGAGAGCGAGAGAGAAGAGGGGGAGGAGGAGGTAGTTAAACAAATTTAGGACAGTATTCAAAAATCAAAATTTTAACCATTCAATATTACAAGTCATAGACATTCAAGAAATGGTTGGGGGTGGTAGTAAGGGTGGAGGAAGAGGATTTCCTAGTTATACCAATCCAATACAGAAAAACAGTACTTTTCTTGCATAAACACAAAGATGACATTTTTGCGCATGACAATACCTGAGGTTTACAGTGTAAAATGTTTATATATTAGTTTAAAATAACCAAGAAGATTATGAATTCTACGAGCACATGCATGAATTCAATTTTACTAACCTCAGCTACAAGCATGGCAGTTTCCAGCAAATCATCTATATTCTCTCCTTTGAGAGCACTGACCTGTTAAAATATATAAATACATGACTGTAAGAAATGATGTGAATAACACCACCCCACTATGTGCATATGTTTCACTACCTTAACCATTGGGATGTCACCACCCCAATCTACAGGCATCAAACCTATCGAGGCAAGATCTTGCATGACTCGCTCTGGATTAGCTCCATCCTTATCAATCTGAAATAGCAGAAGAAAAATAAACGGAACTCATCAGTCCTGACTCCTGAAAATAAGAAACAAAAATATGACATCAAATGCCCTTATCTCCAGAAAACCTTATTTATGGCAATCACAATTGGAACTCCAGCTGCCTTGGCGTGAGCAATGGCCTCATTTGTCTGAGGCCGTATCCCATCGTCAGCAGCTACCACAATGATAGCAATGTCGGTGACTCTAGCTCCACGAGCTCTCATTGCTCCAAAGGCCTACAAAATCAATTGTCAAACTGTCATACAGAGTAATAATCAGAAATCACTTTGGAAAGGTCAACTACTACCCTCTAATCTTCTATGTCTGTTCCATAGTGAGTGCAAATCAGGGTTAAAGATATGGATGCAGAAACAAAATTAATGCTAAGCATACCTCATGTCCAGGAGTATCGAGGAAGACACATGTCTGGAGCCTGCCATCTATAGGTACCTTCACCTTATATGCACCAATTCCTTGAGTAATCCCACCAGCTTCAGATGCTGCCACCTAAATATCTACCAGTTAGGGTTCAGTTTGCAACTACACTAGAAGAAATGATGAATCACAATCCTTGTAGTCATGTTCAGGACATGCTTCCCCAAAGGAATAACCATGTCATGAAGAAACCATGATTTCTAAGCATTAAAACGGGGCAGAAGTGCACATATACCTTGCTCTTTCGAATGTAATCCAAAAGAGTTGTCTGTCAAGCAAAAAATCAGGAACATAAATTAGCTAGATCCTCCTCATTGATGTTAATAATTTCATAAGGTTGAGATTATGAGCTTTGATGATTTACCTTTCCATGATCTACATGGCCCATTATTGTGACAACAGGTGGTCTATCTTCTAATTTGCCTACATCATCATCATCTAAAATTTCCTTCTTTTTGGCCATTTCTTCTACCCGAACAGGATCAGCATCAATAACTTCCACTTCATACTCTTTGCATATCATCTTCACCATGTCTTTGCTAAGTGTTTGAACACCATCAGGTTTGATTCCCTTTGTGTACAAGTAACCAAGAATTTGGCCTTCACTCATGGCTAAATTGTATGCCAACTCCTCTGTTGACATACCTGCTTCATTAACCTCCAAAATTTCTACTTTGACGGGAGCAGCCTCTTTGGCTGCTTGCAATCTCACTGCCTTGCGACTTGCCTTGGTCCACTTTCTGCCTTTCCGTGCTTTAGCAGCAGAGGGTATGGAAACATCAAGTTCTGACACCTCTTCATCAGGAATCTCATCATAGTCATCATTAACTGCACGCCTACGCGGTCCTCCTGATGCACCACTCTTTTTATGAAACTCCTCCTTGGACTTCCCAAATGGAGGGCTCTTCCTTGGTTTTGGAGTTAAAACCACTCGAGCATTAGGAGGATCAGGTGCAGGCTTTTTAGTGGCAAACTTATCAATCAAAATTGGTTTGTGTTCTTTGTTCTTTGCAGCTAATTCAATCACATCAGCAGTTGGGGACTTAGCTACTGCACCCACACCATTCAAGATAACTGGTTTCTTTATTACAGATGGAGGAGCTACAGGCTGCTTTGCTTGTACCTTTGGTTGGACTTTTTGAGGCAACTGATGAGGCCTAAGAGGGGAAACAGGTTCAAACTCAGCCTTCCCCCTTGTGTCAATTTTTTGTTCTCGTTTAAGAGGTCTCTTAACAACTTTTTTCACAACACCTGATGGATTCCCCTTCACCCAAACACTCTTTAATGTTTTAGACTTCCTATTGGGACCAGCCACCGAGTAATTTGTGCTGGCTGGTAGTTTCTTAATAGGGACCTTAGTACTAGTTTCTAGCTTCTCTGTCTTCTCCAATGCCTCTCCAAGGGACTCAATCACCTCGTTTTTATCTTCCCCGTTATTGCCTCCCTTTTCACCGTCCGAAAACTGGCCGGTTTTTGCCCCATTCCAAGTTAAAGAACTCGTCCTTAAAGGAGGACCAGCTTTCAGCCCATACTTTAGCTGAGGTCTAGGAATAGACTTTAATAAAGGATCATCAACAGCATCCTCCTTACTACTTCCTCGCGACAAATCAAGGGATGTTGAAGTCCCCTGATCAGCAATATAATCAGTGATAACTGAGTACCTACAAACAGACATGTATCTCCATCTCCTACCAATCCTAATCCTATGAAAACTTCTAAAATCTTTACCAAAAGAAACCCTTCTAACCAGTGCATATGGCCCTTCAATTTGTCCCCTATGACAGCTGCATATGCTTCCCAAATTTACTGGAGATGTAATACTAGCCATTGGTTTACACAATCATTATCTCATTAAGCACTCCCAAATCCCAACAGCAGAACTACCCTAATTAAGATACAGAAATTCAACAAAATTCGAATTCCTAAGTATCACTTCCCCTCTGCCTAACTGTCACTCTATAAACTCCTCACCAATTCAATTATGATGGAGTCGAGTATACAGAGATGAACAATCCAAAACTGCGCCGAAATGTGAAACTCGCTAAAGAAATCAAGTAAAAAATATTGTGAATTTATTACATATTAGAGAAACACAGTGTGAATAAGTGCAGTTCTGTGCCTTGGAAATTGGAAAGGTGTTACCTTTGAAGGTTGTAAGGTTTATCTCTCCGAGTTTAGTTGATGTCACCGAAGTGTTCGATGAAAGAGAGATGGGATAATTAGAGGGAAAACGATGCATAAGAAGATTGTGCTTCACTGCTTGAGAAAGACCTCATTTAGGCAAAAAGGCCCAAGAGATGGGACAGATACAGAAGACTGTCAATGCTTATGGGCAAAGATTTTGTCATAATGTCATATATTGTACACCAAAAAAATATCTTCAATATTAAGTTTTACTCTCATTGCCAAGCACCTTGTGCTCAATTGGCATGTAGTGGCCACCCTCAGATGGGAGGTCATGAGTTCGAGTCTCAGTGGAGGAGATCTCGAAATTGACTCTTTGTGCTTCAATATGTTGAGAAAAGTATGAACAGATACTACAATGTAATAGGGTCAGTTGTATTCAAAAAAAAAAAAAAGTTTTACTCTCATTTTTTAATTTTTTATGTAAACAATTTTTGGAACTCACACGATGATAATAGTTTATCATTATCAAAGTAAAAATGAAAAAATAGAATTTAAAAATAAATATAGTATAACTAATATACCAGGATTTGTCAAGGACATTATAATCGAGTAGCATCAAGTTACTCCCTCATTTGGGAGATTGTGAATTTGAATATCAGTAGAGGTGATATTGACTCGTAATTATGGATAAATATTGCATTGTAATATTGTCAGTAGTACGTGTGTTATTTTTAATGTATTGTATATTTATTTTGATTTACAAAATACTAAAAAAGAACACTATAAATTACAAACCAATACGCAGATAATATAATGAACTTACTAAAAATGAATGAGTGACCGTTTAAAAATAAACTTGTAATGTACTAATATACTAAAAAATAAACATGTGTTAAGGTAGTAGGCAATTATAAGAAAATATAGTTGTTCACTATTTTGGGTGACGAGAGAAACTTAGAATCACTGTGCGATTAAGCAAGTATAAGAAAATATAATTGTTCACTATTTAGGGTGATGATAAAAATATGCACCAACTACATGACGGTGAGTATTACGCCTACCTATGTAATAACTCACAACCCAGGAGAGGTGAAATTGCACTAGGCGTGCACTAATTATATGTAATACCTCACAAACTAAGAGAGGTAAAATCGCACTAGAGTTTATTGGTGACGAGGGAATCTGCCGTCACTCCCCGTGGGTATGTTCTAAGTAAAATTCACATTGTGATTTTAGTCGGTAAAAGACCAAAAAAAATAATATTAATTAAAAAGGCTAATAAATCACTCAATTGGAAGTTGAACTTATAATGGTGTGTTCTAATTTAGTAGTTAAATTGAGCCCATAATAAAGCGCCCATCCGGTCCAAATCGGGAAAATGCAGCAGTTGGCCCAGTAACTTAAAATTTTCCAATTATATTGAAGCAAATAAATCTCATATCACGCATTCACGCCATATAGCGCTATCCCCAAACAGTACCTAACGCCTATAGTTTTATTGCTTACGCTTGCCATCTTCATTTCTTCACAGTTCACGCGCTCTTTCACTACTCCTTCCTCTCCCCACCATTCTCAATCATCGAAGGTTAACCAGCCCGATCGCACCGACAAGTTTTTCCGAGCTGATTCGCTCTGAGCTCGCTCTTCATTTCCAGATCCAGCTCCGGTACGCATTTCTGTAGATCTATCTCGATTATACACCGAATTTGTTAGCAGCAACAAGTTCGGGAATGGCATTGTGTGGCGGTGTCGGTGTCGGCGTCTTGTGGTGAATTTTAGATCCATGTTAATTCGTAATTTTGGAAATGCAGTTGTTTTCTGTATTCGGTTTGGAGAGTCTGGATTTGCATGTTCTGCGTACGAGCATTGCGTTGAGTTGTTTTCGTGTTTAATGTTTCTGGATTCAGTTTAGCTACTACTACGTCGTGTGCAGATATGCGTATGATATATGGTGTCTTCAGTTTCGTGTATGCTCGGTGCTGTTTGTGTGTTCGTTTCTGACATAGTGATATTGCGTTTACTGGCACATGTATTTTTATGCTGTGCGGGGCACTGTAGGCATGTAGCCTGAGTTTTGTTTGCTGGAATTTCTGCTTCTATATAAAAATGGATGTATGGTTGTTGAATGCCTGATTTGTGTTGTCCATGTAAATCGAGGCGAAGGTGCTTGTTCTGCAATTGTATACTTCTTATTGTGTTTATGAATTTCCATCTTTAGGTTAGTGAATGGTCAATTGAGTTATACTTTTTGTTGTTGAGAGCTGATTGCATATGATTTTGTGGGGTTCATTTTCCACTTCCTTTTCCTTTTCCTTATTTATTTAGTTATTTATACTTCTTCCCTTTTTGGTTTTGCTTAATGTAGTGGAAACATATTATTGACAATAATTTTGAATATTTGGTGCTGAATTTTGTAGATTGATGATTTCTGTGTTACTACCAGTGGCTTAGAGGGCCTGTCTCCTCCATCTTGTCTAGCAATGGCATTGTCATCAATCTTGGGAAGGAGATACTTGGCTGCATTCTTATATTTCGTTCTCATTTCACATTCTTGTAATGGGTTTTATTTGCCGGGTACCTACATGCATACATACTCCACTGGTGATGAAATTGTTGTCAAAGTGAACTCATTAACCTCAATTGAGACTGAGCTACCCTTCAGCTATTATAGTCTTCCTTACTGCAAACCTCAGAATGGCATCAAGAAAAGTGCTGAGAATCTTGGAGAACTGTTAATGGGAGATCAGATTGATACCTCTCCCTACCGTTTCAGGATGAATGTTAATGAATCTATTTACCTCTGCACTACCCCCCCACTAAATGAGAATGAGGTAAAGCTCTTGAAACAAAGGACCCATGAGCTTTATCAGGTGAATATGATCCTGGATAACTTGCCTGCTTTGAGATATGCCAACCAAAATGGAATGAAGATACAGTGGACTGGGTTTCCAGTTGGCTACGCACCACCAAATAGTAAAGAAGATTACATCATTAACCACCTGAAATTTAGAGTTCTGATTCACGAGTATGAGGGAGCTGGAGTGGAGATAATTGGTACTGGGGAAGAAGGTATGGGTGTTATTTCAGAAACTGATAAGAAGAAGACAGCCGGTTATGAAATTGTTGGTTTTGAGGTGGTCCCTTGCAGTGTTAAATATGACCTTGAACAGATGACAAAACTTCACATGTATGATAACAGCACATCTATAAACTGTCCATTGGAGATTGAGAGGTCTCAGATTATAAGGGAGCAGCAGAGGATATCATTCACTTATGAGGTTGACTTTGTGAAAAGCGACATTAGATGGCCATCTCGATGGGATGCTTATCTCAAGATGGAAGGTGATCGTGTTCACTGGTTCTCGATTCTTAACTCATTGATGGTGATCTTCTTCTTGGCTGGAATTGTTTTTGTAATCTTTTTGAGAACTGTGAGAAGGGATTTAACAAGGTATGAGGAATTGGACAAAGAAGCTCAGGCACAGATGAATGAGGAACTTTCTGGCTGGAAGCTTGTGGTAGGTGATGTGTTCAGAGAACCAAATCACTCAAAGCTACTCTGCATTATGATTGGAGATGGGGTTCAGATTACTGGAATGACAGTTGTAACTATTCTTTTTGCTGCTCTTGGTTTCATGTCACCAGCTTCTCGGGGTATGCTGCTAACAGGAATGATAATGCTTTACCTGTTCTTGGGAATTGCAGCTGGTTATGTTGGTGTGCGACTATGGAGAACTATCAAGGGGACTTCAGACGGATGGAAGTCAGTTTCTTGGGCAATTGCATGCTTCTTTCCAGGGATTGTTTTTGTTATTCTCACAACGCTGAATTTTATTCTTTGGGGAAGCAACAGCACCGGTGCCCTACCCATTTCCTTGTATTTCGAACTCATAGCCCTCTGGTTCTGCATTTCAGTGCCTCTCACTCTCCTGGGAGGACATCTTGGCACACGAGCAGAACCTATCCAGTACCCAGTGCGAACTAACCAAATTCCTAGGGAGATCCCAGCGCGCAAATATCCATCATGGCTTCTTATCCTTGGAGCTGGAACCCTTCCATTTGGAACCCTCTTCATTGAACTTTTCTTTATCCTCTCTAGTATCTGGCTTGGACGGTTCTACTATGTCTTTGGTTTCCTCTTCATTGTTCTCCTGCTTTTGGTCATTATTTGTGCCGAAGTCTCTCTTGTCCTCACTTACATGCATCTCTGCGTTGAGGACTGGATGTGGTGGTGGAAAGCATTCTATGCCTCAGGTTCTGTCTCTCTGTACGTGTTCTTGTATTCCGTTAATTACTTAGTCTTTGACCTTCAGAGCCTGAGCGGACCAGTGTCTGCTATACTGTATCTCGGCTATTCACTGATAATGGCAGTTGCAATCATGCTCGCTACTGGCACCATCGGTCTTCTCACATCATTTTACTTCGTCCATTACCTCTTCTCCTCAGTGAAGATTGACTGAGGATTTAGATAGCCAATTCTTGACAGAGAGAAAGCTTTATTGCTCATTTTCTCACGTGGTGGTTGCCAAATGAAGGAAGAGATTCTCAGAAGCTGGTTGCGCTGAAGGCCTGCTAAGATATCAATTCTTGTTCTTGATATATTCTCGATGCTAAAAATGTTTCATTTGTATCGATTTTAGCTGTTTAATGCTGGTCAATGTATTCTGCCCTTTTCTTCATCTTTCTGCATTTACGTTTTGTGTAGCTCGTCCATTCCAGTTGTTTTTGACATGTATTGAAACGCATATTGTAGTTAGCCAAACACTTGAAGCCGGGAGGCCGGGAAAATGAATCTTCCGGGCTTCCAAACGCATATTGAAAGCCCGGAAGAATCATTTTCCCGGCTTCCAAACACACCACTATAATAATAATAATATTATTACTATTAGAATAATATATTTTGAAAATAAATAGAAATTATAAGAATGTACAAAAAATAATAGTGAATTACAAATTTATTGGTAGGATATAGGCTCAGTTTATGAACCTAGTTTATCAGCTAATTTTAGCTTGTTTGATCATTATTAGTTGTTTGATTTGGTTAAACAACCAATTGAATGTTTGATTTAGCTTTTTGTAACAGGCTCCAAAACACTAAAATGTTGGATTAATTGGCTTTTTTGTAACAGTTTATTGCTCCAAAACGCTAAAATTCAATAAACTGTTCAAAACAACTTTTGGGATAAACCTTTTTAGAAAGTCAGTTTGCATGTAATCAGCTAATAATTAATTTATCAAACATTTTTTACAATCAACTAAAATTATCAATTAGTCAAATCATTAACCCAATTAGTTAACAACTATTTACCAAACATTTCATAGTTTATTTTTGAAAGTAATGTGAAATCTAGGGGCTAGGGCATTAGTTCAGTGTGAAAAATATTTAATATACTTAATTTTTTTAGAGATTAGGATAAATGTTTGATTCGAGTTAGACTCCTTATACGAGTACATATTTATTTATGCAACGAATTAATGGTCCAGGTAACATAGGTCAAACTACTAATGGAAAAACTCCCCAAAAACAAAAATAAAATAAAATTGGGGAGAACTTCCGTTAGTTTTTGCAAAATCCCAGGCGGAAGAGACCTCCTAAGCTTTTCACAGTTGATATAAACTCGAATTCATTTTTTTTTGGTGAAGATAAACTCGAATTCATAGCTGAATCTCTCTCATACGAAAACCCTACTTCTTCACCATTTTTCCATTTCCAGCCGAGTGGTTTGGAACTCGATTCGAGCTCTTCGCCGCCGTTGTCGCCCGCAGACTCGTATCGCGACTCCTCGTTTCAGGTAACTATCACACCACGCACACCGTCGCACTATTGACTTCTCATTTACTTTGTGTTTTTTTTCGATTCCAAGTGTCGGAATTCACTTTGTGTTTTTTTCGATTCAGTTTCAAATTCCCTGCATTAAGTTTATAAGAAGAGTTGCTCAGGAATTAACATTGCCTTTGTAGATTTAGAAATGAAGACATTGCTTCCTTCTTTGGCATTTGTTTGTTAGTATTCCATTATTGGAATTGCCAAAGGTATACTGATATCCATGGTAGCATTTTGGCTGGATTGGATGCTTGTTTAGTGTAGTCAACAGAAGAAACCTAGTAGATCATAATGTAATTGGAATCTGTTATTTCAAAGTGTGCCGTGTTTGAGGATACATGTGATGTTTGGAGCAAGTAATTTCGTCTACAATGAGACTCCAGTCAGTTAATCTAATGATTTTGTTTTTTTTTTTTTAAATCTGTGTAGATGTGAGTCCGTGTTGAAGTGGTGAGAGAGATGTGCACGGAGATTAATAATCATGAAAACAACAAGGAAATGGGTTGGCCAGAGAAAGGAGGATTTTGCATAAAATGTGATAGAGGTGGTGGCAAGGTGTTGGTTTGTAGTGATAGTATCTGCCCTATAGTTGTTCATGAGGAGTGCATGGGATGCCCAGCTAAATTTGATGACAGGGGAAACTTTTATTGTCCATACTGTTTATATAGGCAAGCTACTGTAGAATCCCGTAAAGCAAGGGAAGATGCTATGCTTAAAAAGCAAGCTCTGTCCCGCTTTCTGGATAATGAGGTGACTATTGGTGACAAACTAGTGCAACCATCTACGGAGAAATCACCATCAAAAAGCGCTGACCAATCATCACCTGAAGTGACAATCAGTGACAAACTAGTGCAACCATCTATGGGGAAATCACCATCAAAAAGGGCTGACAAATCATCACCTGAAGAACGTACTGGTTTCTTGCAAAGTAAATGCAATAAAGTCGGCGAAGGGATGCAAACAGAGCATGAACCAGAGGTTGATAACCAACAAATAGATAGAGGTGTTGAAGATCGTCTAGAAGATGGCCACTCGAGTGAGATACCTGAAAGAGAAAAGAAAACTAGGAAAAAGGCTAAACGAGTGCTAGCAGATAATGAACCAGAGGTTGATAACCAACAAATAGATAGAGATGTTGAAGATCGTCAGGAAGATGGCCACTCGAGTGAGATACCTGAAAGAGAAAAGAAAACTAGGAAAAAGGCTAAACGAGTGCTAGCAGAAAATGAACCTGAGGCTGATGCCCAACAGCTAGATAGAGACTTTGAAGATCATCAAGAAGATGGTCACTTGAGTGAGATACCTGAAAGAGAAAAGAAAACTAGGAAAAAGGCTAAACGAGTGCTAGCAGAAAATGAACCTGAGGCTGATGACCAACAGCTAGATAGAGACTTTGAAGATCATCAAGAAGATGGCCACTCGAGTGAGATACCTGAAAGAGAAAAGAAAACTAGGAAAAAGGCTAAACGAGTGCTAGCAGAAAATGAACCTGAGGCTGATGCTCAACAGCTAGATAGAGACTTTGAAGATCATCAAGAAGATGGCCACTTGAGTGAGATACCTGAAAGAGAAAAGAAAACTAGGAAAAAGGCTAAACGAGTGCTAGCAGAAAATGAACCTGAGGCTGATGACCAACAGCTAGATAGAGACTTTGAAGATCATCAAGAAGATGGTCACTTGAGTGAGATACCCGAAAGAGAAAAGAAAACTAGGAAAAAAGCTAAACAAATGCGAGCAGAAAATGAAACAGAGGTTGATGACCTTCAACTAGAGAGAGGTGTTGAAAATCATAAAAAAGATGACCACCTGGCTGAGACACCTGATAGAGGAAAGAAAATTAGAAAAAAAGCAAATCAAATGCTTGCAGAAAATGAACCAGAGGTTGATGATCAACTGCTAGATAGAGATGTTGAAGATTGCCAAGGAGATGGCCACCTGAGAGAAATACCTGAAAGAGAAGAGAACATCATGAAGAAAGCTGCACAAATGCAAGCTGGCGGGAAGGAAAATGAAGATGGTGGTGGTGCAAAAGCTGACCAGATGCAGGCAAAAGCACGTGAATCTGCAGCTTCCTTCATGAACGAAGAACCTGAATCCCAGTTGCATTTGAAAGCCAAGAGAAGGGTTGAAACTGGTGCTTCAACATCTAGAGAATTTGAGGCTGTTTTGAGACGAAGCAACCACAATATAATAAAGAAACCTGATAGAAAAAAGAAAATTAGGGCAAAAGCAAAACTAATGCTTGCAGA
Source organism: Ipomoea trifida (assembly GCA_003576665.1). Lineage (NCBI taxonomy): Eukaryota > Viridiplantae > Streptophyta > Magnoliopsida > Solanales > Convolvulaceae > Ipomoea > Ipomoea trifida. Next base: position 1,731,007 of record CP025654.1, read on the forward strand.
AAATGAACCAGAGGTTGATGACCAACTACTAGATAGAGATGCTGAAGATTGCCACCGGAGAGAAATACCTGAACGAGAAAAGAACATCATGAAGAAAGCTGCTGTACAAATGAAAGCTGGGAGGAAGGAAAATGAAGCTGGTGGTGGTGCAGAAGCTGAGCAGATGCAGCAGGGAAAAACACGTGAATCTGCAGTGCCCTTCGCGAATGAAGAACCTGAATCCCAGTTGCGTATGAAAGCCAAGAGAAGGGATGAGACTGGTGCTTCAACATCTAGAGAATTTGAGGCTGTTTTGGGACGACGCAACCGCAATACAGAAACAAATGAAATTGAGGGTCAACCTTTAAATTTGGATTCTAAAAGGTCAAGCCGGACAGCTTTCTCACCAAAGAAAGTTTCAGGGTTAACTGGGGAGACTAGTTCCCCTGACAAGTCGAAACAAGCTGAGCAGTCTTCACAATGGCAGTGAGTGTTCAGCGGATAACTTATTTTTATGTGCACATATTATTCTTGCATATAAATATTTAACTTCCTTTACTGCATTGCTTCTGATGTGAACTTATTTCCTTGCTGCAGGAGAAATCAATTTCCAAATGGAAGACGTCAAAAATTAATGTGGAGCACTGAAGAGGAAGAAATGCTTCAGGCAAATATTTTTTCTCTATCTCATTTTCATTTTCATAATAAGAACTGGTACCCCACCCCCTGCCTCTTTCCAAAAGGAATTCTAAACCATGGAAAAGAGATCAGAAAAGTTTTTACAATAAACTTTAGGTTAATATGGAAGAACTTGCCAACTTCTAATGTGGTTATGTATTGTGGGCTACAGGAAGGTGTTCATAAATTCTCAGCCACAGCGAACAAAAATATCCCTTGGAGGAAGATCTTAGACTTTGGTCGTCATGTGTTTCATCCCACCCGTATGCCAACTGATCTCAAGGACAAATGGAGAACCTTGTGCTTCAGATAAAATTCAGGAAGTCATTTTGCAAATATGTTACTCTTAAAATGAAAACCATTTTGGTTTGTCTCCTATATTTCACTCTCCTAAATTAGTTTCCTTGTTACTTATGATCCTTTTCTTTAGTCCAACTTTTGTTTATTAGTTAGACACTGGCCCTGTTTGGTAGATGGTTGTTAGTTGATTGGGTTAGAGGGTATGAATAGTTAATAACATTAGCTGTAAATTAGTTGTTAGCTAATAGCTGTTTGGTATAATTTCTTTTCTTAAAAAGCTAATTGAAAAAGTTGCTTTAAGCAATTTTTTGAATTTTAGCATTTTGGAGTTACAAAAAGTTGATTAATTAAACACTTTTTAACCAAGTCAAATAACTAATAGTGGTCAAATAAGTCAAAATTGACTAATATGTTAACTATTTTACCAAACAGAGCCACTGTACATAACACCCCAATCATATATGTATGCGTGTATGTATGTATGCATGTGTGTATGTATGCGTATGTATGGACACAGACACACATACATATATGTATCTGTATTTGTATGTATCTAAATTTATACATATAGATTACACACACACATAGGCACTGGAAATTGAAGGTGTAGAATTATTGTACTAAATGCTCCTCTGTTTGTGGCTTTATAAGCCTTTAGGACTCTTTGTCTGAGTGAGTTATATCTTCCACGTTATTCGTATATGTGAAGGAGAGGAAATCTTTTGTAATGCCGGCTGGTAGCGAAACAAAAGAGCCATCGAATAGCTTTGAGGGAAGTTGGCTCAAGAGTTTTTACCTGTATTGCCTATCATCTCAATCCTAGCCAATTAAACGCCATAGGCTGGGAAAAAAAAAGCAGCATAGAGATGCCGATGATGCTTTATTATTTAAAATTTTAAAACTAAAACGAAGGTTTAACAGAATGCATCATTAGTCTCTCAAACGGCTACACTACAGTAATCATGTACATATGATTTTCAAATACTTCTAGATGATGGTTCCACTGGGAATCAATGCATCCTTGATGATTGTGACGATTCCACTTTTAATGAAATATCCTTCAGTTTCCCTAGCTGCTTCTTGAACATTGTCATTGTTAATGATCTGAAACAATCAAGAGCCAAGTTAGCTGCTTCTTTATGTTACACATGCACAGTAAGACTTGAGTATAAACTTTGACATAAGTCAGTTCACCAGATTAATGGCCAAGTTTTAAAAGCAAAAAGAGAAGAGCAGAAAACTATTTAATATCGAACCTTCACATCATTCCCAATACGAGCATTCTTGTCAATGATTGCTCTTTTGATGTGTGAATTCCTGCCAATTCCAATTGGAACACTTCCCTTTGCAGCCAGAAGCCTCCTGTCAGCATCCGTCTGAAGCAAGAAACCAAAGGATGTGAATTTGCTATAAATTGCTAAAGGAAGAAAGAAACATAACAAGAGTATGATATCCATTAGATCATGAACTAATAAAATATTGCATCCTGCCCAAAAGCCAATTTTAGCCCGACAGGAATGCAAATTCATTCGGTATCTACATGGATGATTACCTCATAGTAATCTGCTCCCATCAATAATGTATCTTCTATAATTGCTCCCTCTGATATGCATGATCTAAGTCCAACCACAGAATGGTGAATTTTACAGTTCTGCACCAACAACACACTTGTGAAGACAGACCATATAGGTTTCATAGTACTGTGTAGAGTAAGGTTAGTCATGATGTACTGAAACAGAATCCAATAAAAACAAGTGAAATCTCAGATCAAAGTAGTTTTAAGCCTCTCGGAAAAAGTAGAAGCATCACACTATGATGTGCAAGGACACAAATTATGATGCTCTTTCTTTTCCTGGTGGGCAAACTAGACCAGTATAAGGTTGCACCAAACAAATTATTATATGTAAGGATTTGCAACCAAAGTTCTATTCACTTACCTTGATTACACAACCTTCACCAATAACGCTGTCTGTGACATCAGCATCAAGCATTTTAGAAGGAGGTAAATATCGAGGTTGAGTGTAAATGGGAGCTGATCGGTCATAGAAGCTTCAAGAAGGCATTGAAGACTGTCAGTGCTGTAAATTAAAGCAGCACAGTCAAGAAATCAGTCTACAATAATTACCTGAAATCTGGCACAGGCTTTTTTGTGATTCCCAAATTGGCATTATAGAAGGCTTCAATTGTACCAATATCCTCCCAGTAGCCATCAAACAAATAAGCTTGAACCTGTACAGATAAACAGTGAGACTTCACATAGAGCTACTGATTGATGCATGACAGGCAAATTTCATCTTGCCTATTGCACTAAAACTTCTATAAAGGTATGTTGCAGTGTATTTTGAGAAGTCTCATATTAGAATATGGATGGCAAAAAGAATTTTAGGAGGGAAGGCACATACTCTCAATCCAATGGATGTTGCACCAGGAATAACTTCACTTCCAAAATCATTTGCTCCAGGGAACTTTTGTCGAAGTAAGTTAACCATCACATCTTTACTTACAACATATATTCCCATACTTGCAATATAAGGCATCTCTTTAGCTCTCTGATCATCAAGACCTAAAATAGTGGTATCAACCTGAACAGAGAGAAACAGAAATTTCTTTATTTATTTAACAGATTAGAACTCAAAATCCATTACCTAAATGTGTGAATGCACCTTTATTAATTTTTTACCTTCATAGCTTTCAACTGTTCTCCTTTTGGTTTCTCTGCAAATTCAATAATCCTTCCTTCTTCATCAATCTTCATGAGACCAAAGGCAGTGGCACGTTTCTCATCCATTGGCAGTGCAGCAACTGTAATATCCGCATCTGTTTCTCTGTGGGCTTGAATGAACCTCTCATAATCCATTCGGTATAGGTGATCTCCAGCGAGAACCAGGAATTCAAGAACATTGTGCTCCTCAAAAAGCCATAGATATTGTCTGACTGCATCAGCAGTACCCTGCCAGATAATTGAATAGCATGTCACTTTATGGCATTATGGACTCAGTAGTAAGTAGTAACACTTCATTTAGGTTGGTGGTCATTAATATAATCCTCACACTATACAACTAAAACAAGAAAAGAACTATATAAATTATGTATGAATAATAATAATGCATGAGCTGAATCATTCCTATTGACAGCAATTACATTGGTATAATGATGATTGAAGTGAATACCTGGAACCAATTGGGGTTCTCAGGACTTTGCTGAGCAGCAAGAACTTCCACGAAGCCTTCATTTTTGTAACCACCCATGTTACTTGCATATGCCCGTGAGAGGTGACGATTAAGTGATGCAGAGTTAAATTGTGTAAGAACATAGATCTTGGATATGTTACTGTTCAAGCAATTGCTCACAGGGATATCAATTAGACGATAATTTGCTCCAAGTGGAACAGCTGGCTTTGCCCGCTTCTTTGTGAGAGGATAGAGTCTGGTCCCAGCACCACCTCCGAGGATAATTCCCAAGACACTCTGTGATACATTAAATGGACAAAAGCCATTATAATTCTTATTCATGTGAAGTTAATGCCCCTTTAGTGCTTAAAGTCAGGAGGGAAAGATGAGTGCTTGCTTCTTTCTATTCAAAACAGTATAATCAAATGCTTGCAGTTTGTTCCCATGTAAAAATAGCTTAAACATTGCTTTGCCAAAGAAAAGAATAATCAATTGTCTTTTTGTCTAGAACAAACAAATCAGTCAGCTTTATTGGTGAACATACAACTCATTCAACTTTACTGTTTTCTTATTTCTATTGGAATCAAAATTGGTTATACCATCTTTAACAGTATATTATAACACAAAAAATCAAGTGTTCAGAGAAATATAATTTAGAGACTCATAAGACATAAATCATAACATACACAGAGCACATAGCTGAACCAAAAAAATGCAGAAAAGAAGCAATTGAAATATCATGAGATACTAATTGCACCTGACAAAAATGCACTGCTAAAAAATAAATAAATAAACTAGCTGCTTGCAAATGAGATATCTCTATAAATTTGTTTAAATATAGAAATAAGCACAATAAAATACCTCTATGAGTTATTTCTAAATATAATAGTAATAAATGCAGGAAGATGGAGAGGATGTTGGATCTGGAAATGAGCTGTAAAAAAACTTCAAACTAAAGCAATGAACAACACACATCACATAGCGATACATATAGTATTCAGACTTTCTAATGGGAATCAGTATTTTAATTTCATAATGATTTGAAAAGAATATCTATCAAGGTAAAATTTCATTAAACACAGATCAAAATTGTTTTGCGATTACGATAATATATATACTCAGAGACATTAATATCGATAACGATGTACTGCGTGTATACATTAATACATACATGCAAAAGACATATGTATATAAATAACTTTGGCAGTTAACACGCTTATATGAAACGATTGAGAGTGCTTACTCGGCTAGCATCAGGATCTAGACAAGTCTGCGAATTCTGCGAATCGGAAACAGCCTTTGGAGAAACGATGAAAGGAGCAGTCCGAACCTCCGAGGATTTACCGCCGGAACGAAGCCGTCGAGGAGGCAATGGCATCAGCTTATCGCCAGAGAGATGAGACGACGCGAACGACAACCTCCGGAACGACGCCTTGCTAACATCACCGTCAATTCTCTCCCCAACGCCGCCGGTATACGGAGACGACAGAGCTCCGATCGTCGCTGCTGCCATTTTTACGCCGCGCTATCACTCTGAGGACTTTGGAGTGTGTGGAAGCGAGTGATTCTGTTGAAATTTGGACAGAAACTAGGCGTCCTTTTATAGTAAGTGTTCAAATAGGTGACACCTATTACCTAATTGCCAAAGAATTTGTCAACATTTACGGTTTGCCCTTCCAAACCAGCGGCTAGCATTTGCGTGACCAAGGGTATATTTGGAAGTTTAGAGCAAAAATCAGGGTGGGGAATACTAGTTTTATTTTTATATGAAAAATACACATGATATGATCACATGTGACTTGTGAATACTGAAAATATCTAATCGGCTCCTTTGCACCGTTACTTATATATCTTTATATTATATATATTATTCATTATTCATTCCGTTTCATTCTATGTAACCAATAAATAATGAGTAAGGCAGATAAAATGAGATAGAGGTAGTATATTGTTTTATTGACCAAATTATATGATATGGGGGGGGGGGGGAATATTTTATAAAGTAAAAGTAATAATAATAATTTAGCTGATTATGAGCAATTAAGTATGGTGGTTCTGTCGCAAAGTGTCAACTTGCAAGTGACTTTTTTGGAGGGTTTGTTTATGATATGATATCATCATCACAACCAAAGTTGGTGTATCCTGTTTCTGACCATGCAAACGTTACAAGTTAGTCAAGATGTTAATTTGGTAACGGGATGTTTTATTAACCTTCTTAGTTTAAACTAGTAAGTTATGAACTATGAACAATTTAGACTGATTTTCTACTAATTTTTTGTCAGTTAGAGTTACAAGATAAAATTTCCATGATATACACTCAAATAATGAATGCAAATTTTCCTCGTTACTCAAGTTTTGGTCTTTACTATCGTGGTGTAGACAAGCGGGGAAAGAGACAGATACTAGTAGACGATCCATATTGTTTTGCCCATCTTCAGCTTAAAGATCGTTGTCATTCATAGACCGCCATACTGTTTATTGTTTAGAATTAACGGCTGAAATTTTCACCAGCCATTCTCCAATCACAATATCATATGCCCCTATAATTAGTGTATCTAAGTCTGAATTTGCAGTCCTCCTCAGGGGATGTTGGTCCATTTAAGTGGCTGACGAAAACGGCGCAAAATGGTCACCCCACGTGAAATGCAGACCATAAACCAAGATCTAATGCCTGCAATCACACGCTATACAGTGAATGCACTGCATCATGCCATAAATCGATCAGCCCAAGCACCAGATTCAATGCTCCTAAGTTCTCTAACTATCATGTGCTCGTCATTATTCATACAACTGTGAAAAACTTGAAGAGCGTTCAACACATCTCATGATTTATTTATTTATTTATTTTTTGAGAATGGTAGTAATTCTCGAAATAAGCAGGATTCTGGATTGAAGTTTAATTTGAAACACTCTATTCACATCCATAATGCTGGCTGTTGTATTACATTATACACCACGTATACATGTAAGCTTTTGAACAATTGAAAAACAAAGAACAATTAGTCACGAATTAACAATGAAACAAGCATTTACTCAAAAGAAATTACGTCCCATTTTCAGCTGCAGCAACCCCCTCCTGGAGCAGGAGCTCCATCTCTTCCGATTGATGGCCCCGGGATGCCACCATAACCAACCTTTATCCCATAAGACTGCATAATAAAGAAACCAAAGTCCCAGCATTAGAGCCAGAGTTTTGTTTACTTTGAGTAAGAGCTTAATTATGATACTAGAACATACATATAGGTTAAAGATGAGATTTCTATTGGTTACCAATCCCTGACACTTATGACGAGCAAACTAAGAATAAGAAAGGAAAAGAGGGAAACTTTGGAAACCCCACCACACACCAATCCCTGACACTTCTACTTTCTTCCCCTCCCTCAATAGATTTGGCAAGACCCAAACACAATGCAGTCACCAAAGTATCAGTACAAGTCAGTCACTTGCATATTGAATCAAAGCCGAAGTACTTCATTACTTAATAAATAAAATTTTAAAAAAGATATAATACAGATGTGATCACTAATAAACTATACATATATAAATAAATATTAAGTTTGAGATATGCACATATTAAAGATAAGATTACCTCATTTGATACGTCAAAAACTCCTTCCTGTATTTTCTTATATATTGTTGAGGCGGTTCTGATAAATGCCTACCAAAAAAAAAAAAAAAAACCAAAAAGCATAAGCATCCAACTCTCAATCTTTTAAGAAACATAAGCAAACCTGACACCAGTCAAGAAGGCATCAGTGGCTGAGTGAAGATTCACCTCTTCCACATTCTGTGCTGTTTTAGCAGAGGCCTCCATAAATATTAAACCGTTTTCCTTGGCAAACTGCTCGCCTTCCTCTGTGCTAACAGCTCTTCTGTGAGCAAGATCACACTTGTTGCCTATCAACATTACTGTCATGTTTGCATTTGCATGCTGCCTTGCATCTTCCAACCAACTAGCAAGGTGATTAAAAGTTTCCCGCCTAAAGATATTTTAGAAAAATGAGAAACAAAATCAATACTCATCACTAGTACAGTAACAAGTTTATCAAAAAATAATTATTAAGATGAATATACCAAAGGCTAATTACTGATTAGAGGTCAGACCTTTCTTAAAAGTTAAAAGTTTACAATATAAAATAAAATGTCACTAAAAAGCTAAACAGATTCAGGAATAAGAGGAAAAGCTCAGATAATCCAGACAGTATCTATACCTTGTGATATCATAAACTAGTAATGCACCAGCAGCACCTCTGTAGTAAGACCTTGTAATAGATCTAAATGATTCTTGACCAGCCTGAAGCAACAGGTGATGGGTACAATCAGAATCAACTCATTTGCAAAGGAATATTCAAAATTGGTAAAAGTATGTAGATAAGAACAATGGCAGAATTCAAAACATTTGCTGAAAGAATGTACTCCGTATTAGATTCCTTGTGACCAACATATGGCATTAGCCCTGAACCATCAGGAAGAAGCTGTTACAACTTACAAATGTCACATTTACTAGAAAAGGAAGAAACTAACCGTGTCCCAAATCTGTAGTTTAATTGGCTTGTTGTCAATCGTAATCATTCTAGCACCAAATTCGACACCAATGGTCAAATCATGCACAGGTTGAAAACGTTTGTCAGTAAATTGCAAAAGAAGGCATGATTTCCCAACTCCTGTGCAACAAAATATTCATTTCATGAATTATATTTCTTCAAACATTTCTGGCATAGAGGTCAATGCATATACAAAAATAACATCACTCGGAATACACCTATGAACACTTTAAGATATGGTGCATTGAGAAACTAGCAGGTCTCGGGCTTGCAACCACCAGAACATGTAAATTTCGTAGCACATGGTTTATGTATGCATTATTGAGTTAAGGAAAATAACAATGCCAAGTTTTAGCTTCTATTTCAGCATACTAATCGGATCCATACTCGTATTAACAGAACTTTTAGCCAGCTATGAAATAATTTCTCTGGTTAACGTAGCACAAGGCCTGAGATCTATAAACACTAAATGAATCCAAACTAACAAAATTATAAGCAAAATTCACTCGTAGTAAATTCAACATTCGATCCATACAGAAAACCGTCAATTCAGAAGTAAATTTGAAAATTCAAAGCAGACAGCGTAAAATGAAAAATAGCATATAAACGGAGGAAAGTTACCGGTGTCGCCGATGATGATGTACTTGAAGAGGTAGGCGTACGACATCGTTTAGCTCCGGCTTAGAGATCTGAATTGCGATGAATCAATGAAAATTTGTATCTGCGCTGGAATTCAAAATAATAATGAATGAAAACGATAATGATTGCGAAGACGTGTGAGAGAAATCAGGCCAGAGAGATTCTCTCTCTCTCTATCTTTTTTTTCCACAGGAAGAAAACGGAAAGGAAGCGAAAGAGAAGAGAAGATTTGCAAATTTGCAGAGCTTCCAGCGAGGCTTTCGAATATACGACACGAAATTACTGGCGTGTTCTGTTGGATACACGTTGAACTCCGCATAAAAAAAAAAAATTTAACCAAACAAAAAAAAAACCCCGAAAAATACTTTATTTAATGGGCTTAACCCAGTTTCATGCAATTGGTAGTCCAAGTCCAAGCCCAAATTCAGATCCAGAGTCTTTCACAATCAATCCACAATGCTTCATGCGGCAATTTATATTGTGCACCACGATGCACACATTGTACACCCCATACCAAAATGTTAGGATATGAGTTCCGTGTATTTTAAGTAATCGTTCTGTGTATTTCGAGACAAAAATTTAAACCTGAGCACATGTTCCCCCGTGTTGATTAGTTCAACATCTAATTAATAATGTAAACCAGAACCTTCGTGTAACCGAGCATTTTCATTATGAACTTAGAGCTACGTTTTGGTTCGAGTATAATACACGACCTCATATTACTCCCTTGTGGTGCCGACCTTAGTACCACAATGAGTGGGCTGGTAATGGACCAGAAAGACCAAATTCCAAACATATACCAAACTTCAAACATAAAATAAGAAAATGCCAAAACCAAACTTCAAAACAACATTAACGTCCATATGCCCTGCCGACCTCATGCTTAAACTGGTCAATCATGTTAATTTTAGGTCAAAACCAACCAATATTGGCAACTTTAGGTGATAGCCGACCATAGTACCATCATTCGACCTCGTAGTCATAATAGTAGCCGGCTGCACCATTGGTCCCGAACTCCCTATCCAACACACTGAAAATCAAGAAGTCCATGATCCAATGTATGGTTAAGGGACGAAAAGTGAGACTAAATTGAGAAGCTCGGTTTAGCGAAAGCTTACGCTTGGAGTACCCCGAGTTGGCCTTGTATTACCCCTTGTGGTACTAATCTCATCATCGAGATGAAAGAACGTGAGAACGGTAGAATTTTTAACTGTGGTTTAAAACCTACCGAGCTCTAAGTGAATAATGGACTTAACTATCCGACTTGAACCCTATGAAACTAAGTCGAAGAGACAAAATTGACAGGCTCCAACCCTAGGTGTTGGAAAAGAAAGGCAATGTGAGACAAAGTGTAACATCATAGTGGTGAAATCATACAGATTATAACTACTCGACCTGGAAGGGACCACGGTTCTAATCCAATCGAAACATGGATCACCGAAACTTGGGTCCAAGCTTAAAGTATACGAGGAGGGTAACCACCAATTGTTAAGACCCTGAACGAAGACTCTAAGATTAAAATGCCTACACCTTGTGGTCAGCAAGGCCGACCTGATCTAAATAAGTATAATGAAAAATTTCAAGCAAAAACACAAAGGACTAATAGAAGATCAATTAAAAGCCCAAAGGGCACCAAGTAAGATGCTCGGCACAAATGGCCGGGGGCCGAGCTCCCAGAGTTCATACTCCAACAATATTTATGCCCGACACAAATGGGGTCGGGCTCCCGAGCATGGTTACTTCACTCTCACTGAGGAGTCTTCTCTGTCTCAGTTGTGTGTTGTTTCAAGGTGAACGTGATCGGTGCGGGCTTTATATATGGCGGGACTGAGCTTAGGCACTTCGTCTGGCATAATGCCCAAGATTGTGGCGAGATAATCATCATCACTGGCCTTGGTAAGGGCTTCCCAAACGTCGGTCTGCATTTTTCAACTGAATACGTCTAAATTGCATGTGTAAGATACATATTAATTACGTTATATATTTACAAATCTAATTTCAAATCATCTTCCAACTCCTATAGCTTTGAAATTAATTACAATATAGATTAATTTAACTCCTTTTATTTTTGAAATTTCGCAAATTAATTCATGATTTGTAAATACTAATTGGAACTCCTAAAAATAGGCATATTTGACCATTTAAAAAATGTGATTGTTCAACAGTAATTACACATCCTCATCACAACCGTACCACAAAATCCTAATGAATCATATTTATGTTTTTTGAGCTTAAGTTTGAGCCTATATAACATTCGAGATGGCATGATTTGAGCCTGCAGTTAGAGTGGTCACCTTGTGTGGTCAATGTAAATAATCGTGCGAAAAAGAATAATAAAGTAAGTGGAGTATGAATACGCTAAACACGCTCGAAATTCGTATCCAATCAAAGCCTTTTCTAATCATCTTTTCTTCTTTAATTATATATAATCATCGTTGTTCCATTTGTTACTGCTTTGCATTACAAACTATTTGGCCAGTCCACTATCATTTAGTGTGCTAATCGAAACACTATCACATAGTGTGCTGATCGTTAGGACGAAATATTAATTTTCTGCTTATCGGCTAGCACACTTTTGGACAACAAAAAAAAAAAAAGTAACAGGGGTAATACTCCTAATAGCTAATGAATTAATACATGTGGTACGGCACCACGTACTGGGAATAAGAAGGGTAGATATACCCATGTTGCACTTGGGCCGCCGGAGTGTCGGCCTTGTTTGCATTTTTGTCGCCGGCGGCGGCCCCAACGCTCACCAGCTCCGCCTTGCCCAAGCACTTCCTTAGCAGAGTGGCCAGCACCACCGCGTCCACTTGTCCCACCACCTCTAATTGGTTATTTTCCTGCCCCTTTATGGCTACAGACTCCACTCCTAAACATTAAAAAAAAAACACAATTACTCTCAATTGCATTGCTGTCACTGAAGCCAGTATTGACTCTTTGTACTTCCAGTAGGTTAAGAAAGTAATTATAAATATATACTGCATTGTAGCAGAGTCAATAGCATTTTAAAACAAAAACATTATTAGTTCTTACCTTGCTGACCGACAGCGATCTTCAAGGCTTTGGCACGAGACTTGTGATCGTTCATAGAAAGCTTAATGACCACCTTTTGCTGCACGTACAAAACGAAACCCATCAAACATCGATCAAATTAAAGCTGCTAAGATCACTAATCATGCTAACTTAATTGGTTACGTACCTTCATTTTCTGGGTTTTGCGTACGATGATGTTACAGAGAGAGAGAGAGAGAGATGTGGTGTGGTGTTTGCTAAAGAAGGAAGGATTTGAGAGGTATTTATAGACGATTAATTGATGGCGCGCGTTGGCCTGGTCGTGTGGTTTGTGAAAAAAGTTTCAATTAAAAAGATGGATAGAAGTTAGAACAAAGAAGCATCGTCGTCCTCTGGCTAGCCGCAATAATTGCACTAGTTGCCACCGCAGCGTCATAAAGATTTGTACACACACGTAAACTTATGGGACCTAAAGTTCCAGTCATCTTCAAGGCAATGGCATGGAAAGTGTCTCTGACTAGTTCATGGCCAAAAACCGTACCTAGACATTTATCTAAAAACTAATTTTATCAAACATTTTAAAGCATAAATATAATTAGCTATACAACTAACTCTATTAGCACGAACTCATGACCTCTCATATGGGAGAATCACTATTCTGTCATCTGAGCACAAAGTGCTTGGCATCTTATGCTAAACTTAAATACTAACACATCTCTGTCTGTATAACAGTCCTGGTCCACCCGACTAATCCCCGCTTGCTCTGAGATTGAACCAAAGTTCTCTCAAAATTCTACCCCACATAGAGAACTCACTTGTCACTTGTCACTTGAGCTACCCATTAGATTTCATTCAATATTAATTTGCATCAATATTGTCCATTATTAATTATTATTCATCTATACTGCATTTATTCCTTTTTTTTTTTTCTTTTTGTTTAATAAGAGAAGGAAACTTGTTAACACAGAGGATAAACATTTGCTTACTGCGCACAAGGAGCCTCCCTTACTTTGAAAGGTTGCTTTTACACCATTGTTGGTAAGACTTTCTAGGTTTTTCTTCCCAAACTTCACTCTTGTGACCAACTAAGTTGCCCATAAGGAGAGGAAACTCGTTAGTTATTACTATTCGAAGATGTACAATATTGAATAAATGTTACTCATGTGTAATAATCTGCAAATCACACAAAACATATATATACTACACTAGCAAGATATTGTGTAACATGATCGATCAAAGGGTGGTTGGATGGGGCATTTATTATGATATATATATAGCCGAATTGAAGTCACGGGGCCAAAAATAAAATGGTGAGCCGAAGATGAAGTCAAACCGACCATGTCTTCAAATTTCTTGAGTTGTTAACATATTTGCTAAGCAACTATGAATTTTAGAACTTAGAAGGGAGGATTTAAGCATAAAGACTTGTAGTGCAATGTCTTTGTCTGCGTATAATTTACATTTCGTGAACCAAAGGTATAAGTTATTGTTACCCATCATAACTCAAAATAGTTACATAGGTTTTTATTTGTTAGCAAACACATAATGTATGATTCAAATTATTCGAAACAAATATCACACAATCTGAATATATGACATTTTCAATTAAGAATCATGTATGTCGACTTGAGCACTTTGACACTTTTGAGGGAAAACATAAGATTTTGAACTGAAATGTTACACAATATAATTCAACTATGCTCTACCAATTATTTGATCTAAAGGATTACATATGGTAAAAAATAAAACTCATACATTTTACTACTGACTCTGTTACAATGTAGTATCTGTTCATAGCTACTTTCTCAAAAACCACTGAGGCTCAAACCCACTCCCATCATCCATGTGGGAGTGTTAATTGGGACACCGGGTACCACTAGACTACAAGGTCTTTGGCATAAAACTCATACATTAAATATGACAAAAAATACTAAATAATCAGATGTTTTAATAGTCATGGTACTAAAGTTGCAAATAATTATATTCAATTATCATGGTCTGAATTTAATAATCTTGATTTTTCAATGGTGGGTGAATGGATTAAAACTTAAAAGTACATATCAATTAGGCATTAAGTACCAAACTAGTTTGGAATTGAAAGACAAACTACATACCGACTACCTTTGAGTTATTGAGAACAAGAAGGTCACGACATCCTATTACCTTATTAAAATAAGGAAAACTGGTCTGCGTGGGTAACTTAGTTTGTCACAAGGTTGGAGTTTGGAAAAAAAGATTATGGATCAAGTTTTACGGACACATTGATTAATTTCAAATACTGCAGTCAATTCCAATATATGCTAAGGGTATGTTTTGAAAAGCAGGAAAATGTTTTTCCTTTACAGTGTTTGATTGCATTACAGAAAACTGTCTTGGTATGTTTGGTTCATTTTATGAAAAAATGAGCTTAATTATTTTTAATTTTAAATATTTAAAATATACAATGGTGGTGGGGTGGTGGATGATGCGGTGGGGTGGCGGCGAGGGGAGAGGTGATCGGTTGCTCCACTGTTACAAACAAAAAATGACTTCCCCAAAAAAAAAAAGAAGTCATTTATTAGAAAATTCCCTCTATTTTTCATTGACCACACGTCACCCCTATTTTCCATTGACTTCCATATTTTTCTCCCTCTAGCCAAACATTGAAAATTCAAAAAATGATTTCCTAGAAATCATTTTGTGGGTTTTCAAACGCACCCTAAAAATGACTAAGGTCCAAAATACAATTTACATACTAAAATGTTCACAATTATACTGAACATTCAGTATATAAATAGGACACAAATCCACCTTACAAAGTGGACCCGACCGAATCCATGGTATAACTATTGTCACATTGCAAGGTATACCCGACAGTACACAAAATAATTTGCTTAAATACAAATATCCGATCAAATTATACTTTTATGTACTTTTAGTTTAGGCCCATAGTCTTCCTTATGATTATCCATTAATTGGGCCCCTTATAAGCTAAGGCCAATATTCGGCCATTTGAGGGGAACCATTAGTGAAAATCTTTTTTTCTCTCAAATGAGACCCAGGCCATATGGAAACTTGTTCATGAAAATCTATATTATAGGTTTAATATTCGTTCAAACCATTTTTATTTTTGGGTAACAAAGAAAATTTATAGTCACTATTTAAGGTATACATCAAGTAAACTTTACTTTTATGTAATAATCCGCAAACTATACAAGAGAGCTAATCGCACTGGAGAAGGCTATGCGCAACAAGCTCAATTAAGAGAGTGTTAGCAAGAGTCAAATGCGTGACATTCTAGTACAAGAACCATGCTTTACCTACAAGCTCACATCTTTTTGAGTATTGTGATTTTGTTACTTTTCAATCACCAATATAAAATAACAAATTTATCAATACAAAAAATACTCGTTCAACAAGAGAAGAAACCGTTGCTGTTCCAATATTCTTCCTCAGCAATGTTGTTAGCTCCACCGGATCCACCATTGCCTCTCCGATCACTACTAGTTGCACTTCACCATTAGCTTCTCCTATTAAAATAAATAACTAAATAAATAAATAAATCCGTAACAAATAAATTAACGAGACATCACACAAATATATCCATATGTCTCTATTATTCCTTGGTAAAATTAACTATTTCTTCATTTATTTTCTATCTATTACTTCGAAAGACCAACATGCATGACCCAGAGATTAATCATCGGCTCATTAGTTGAAAGGGCCCACGTGACTCAGAGACCCATCAAGTGAGATGACCTATATTGCTCGATGCCTACAAGGACTCGATCATGTGTCATTACTTACAATTTACTATCCAAAGACCTTGTAGTCTAGTGGCACTCGGTTGCATCCCCACATGGGAAGGGTAGGTTCGAGCCTTAGTGGAAACGATATTGGCTCTTTGTGTTTCCTGTTTGGTAGCATACAAAAAACTGATGGAACACGTTGTTTAACCAACTGATAAGCTAACTATATTACCAAACAAAGTCATATACAAAATATTAAGATCCCGACGACCATATCAGCCGGCCCGACGACCGAAGCCCGAAGGAATATGAAGATGAAGCTAGCTAGTAACCTACCTTCATTGCTGTGTTTTGTTCCGTGGGATATAGACGAAGTTTGCAGCTAACAAGGAATTGAATGGGGAATGAAGCAGATCGAAGTTTTCTTAAGGAATATGATGATGTCGCCTTGTAGTGTTGGAAAAGTTGTCATACATTTTTGTCTACATTAATTGTTTTCGACTTCGGACGTAAGTATGAATTGGTTGACTTGGTCACATGCTACTAAATGTTTTTGACACGTGATTATAGATTTCTTTGATCAATCAATCGGGGCGATTTCATCTACACTCACATCTCACTAAATATGAAAAAATGAATAGTTATGTACTATGATTAAGTATTTTTGGTGTGATTATATATTTCCTCCACCAATTAAGACGATTTTATCTACACGTACGCTATAGGTACATATCACTAAATATGAATAATTGTGTACTATGTTTTGACTTATGGGAAAGCCTATTGTCGCTATATGAAGGTGCGCTTTGGGTGAAATCTGTCTTATTATCCTAGCTGGCAAGAATCACAAGGTAAACCACCCTAAATTGTCTAGCAAATTAAGAAGTCCAATAAATAGCTTCCGCAATGGAATTGATCGAATGTGAAACTTTGTAGTTATCAAACCAACTATCCGACCAACTTAGTTGGGATGACCCCGTAAGTTGTGTATTATATATGTTCCTTAGCTAGGCAGCTACATCGGGACTTCATGAACATGAATAACAACTTGCCCTAGACCAAGTTTTAAATTATAAGAATATATGTTTCATATAGTATTACAATTACAATCTTAAATAAATGCATCGTCATACTTTAGATGATGAGTTTCTCTTATACTTAAGCTTGTTAGAAAGAGAATATAATGGTCTATAGTCATGTGATGATGCTTTCTTACATTTATGTTTACATTAATTATATGTGACTTTGGATGAGTATGAATCATTTGACTTGATGACATTAAATATGAAACAATGAAAACTGGTATACTATGTTTCTTTGCCAGATAATCAGTCACGGCGCAGACCAAGTATTTTGGTCTTGGAATTTATGACTAGTGGTTAGATAGACGAACTTAAGGATCTAGTTACTATATAGATTGTGTATGTTCTATATTATAATGGAGGGGTTAAATGGCAAAAACGCTAATAAAAAGATTTAACATTATGGTAAATTTCTACGTAATTTTGTCCTGATTTTTGAAAAATAATTTTTGACAACTATATATGACCGAATTTTATTTTATTTTTAATTATTCATTCACTTGTCAATATCCTGAGACATGTGGCATGTCGAACCTAATATATCATCCTCCTTGCCCGTTGTAAACATCATTGACTACAACATCCTTTTCAATGATGTATGTACTATGTAGTAGATGCCTGTTCATTGTAACTTGTTTTCTTATAAATTTATTCATAAATAAATCATTAAATACGGAAAACTTGATAAGGTTGGACTAGTCTACAGAAACTGTGGCCCATGGCCATGGGAGACTTTGAAGAAGCTCAAGTCTCCGCCGGGTCGTTCTTTGATGTTGTCAACTAAACGTGTCGCCCACGCTTGACTGGCAAATTATTAACAGTGTCATGTGAACTATAATAAAAAGTACATTTTTAATATATTAAAAATATATTATTTGTGTACTTGAATGTCGATTATACAAAATAATATACATTTAGTACTCAAATAATGTATATTTATAATATACTAAAAATATATTATTTGTGTATTGAAGGTATATATATTACAGTATCAAAGTATGATACATAAAGTTGTGGACCATAATAATTACGGTTGACTTCATCATACCAGCAGACTTACTATTTGTCGTGAATTGAAAACAAATTAAATCCACCTCTAATATAATTTTCTGCAATTAATTAAAATAAAATAAATGGGAAAAATTTTCCCGAGCAAGAAAACTACATTACCAATTTAATATTATCCCAAAGATTCCAAGAAAATGCATTGACTGAAAATAAAAATTAAATAAATAAGATCAATTAAATAATTTCCAACACAAGGTATGCGCTCAATAAACTAATTATACAAGAAAAACACTAAGAAAATGTATGATGAGTTCGATGGACAAAGGGTCAAGGAAAGAAAATCATACATGCGACTTTCAAGTATGAGAGTCGTACTTCACACACTTATTCACTCATTTCGGAACTAATTAATTAATTATTGGATAAGCATGGGCTAGATTTCATTCTTTGGATGCACATGGAATATAATATTGTGTAGAATAGTATATCAATAAAAAAATATATTTTTTATACGTATAAAATATTACTCTTGTGACTCAACCGAGAAAGTATTGATAAAAATTAAACTTGTGATATTTTAATATAAAAATTATGTTCCACCCACCGGCCACACTTTATATGTCTATCTTCTTATTTTTGTGCGGCCTAAATTGATTTAACTCTTCAGTGAAAGAGGTTGCTCACACCAAAAATAATAATAATAATAATAATAATAATGTTAATCAATTTTCTTTGAAAATTAACATCTAAAAAATAAGTATTTATCAAAAAAAAAATTAAAAATCAACATCGTTAGTAGGAAAAAGGCTAAAACGCAAGTAACATCAGATTTAATTAGGTGGGACCCAACGCAATACTGATTAACGGCCAACCTGACCCCGTCCGTTCAATACTCAACTCCGATCCTTATCGACACTTTCCACAGAGCCTTCATAGGGTTGCGACGTTACGAGTTCCAGACAAGAATTTCCTTTGATTTGTTCAATTCAAAAAAACTCCTTTGATCAGTCTTCTCTCATAGTGTCATTCATGCGTACATATTACGATGAACACAGATATTTTGATTCACTAGAAATTTTGTAATTGTTATCTGAACGTATATTCTAAATAAAACTCAGTTTTGTAACCTTAACATGTGGTAAAGAATTATAAAGAGATAAATTAATATAAATTATCAATAATTGAACAATTCTTTTAAATAACTCACTAACTCTATTAATTATTACCCCAAATGGCCCACAAGCTAAGTGTTGAAGTTTTGATAAAATTGACTTATTATAAGCAATTATGATGGTAAGCAATTATATTCAGAATTTGCTAAGTAAAGAGATTAATTTCATAGACTAATAAGTTCAAAATGATTAGTAAGTGGATGATATATTAATATATGCTCAATGTGTAGTTAGAAACGTAATTTTATTGAAGGACATGTAGTAGTCTCAACTAAAATGTGTAGACTAATAGTTAAACTAATATATATATATATATATGCTCAACAAGAATTAATGATAGTAAACTCAAGCAAATGTTTTGATTTCACCACAAAAGCTAGGGCAATAGTAAATGTTCACTAGTAAACTACTATTTTTTTTTTTTTTTTTGAGAAAAAGTAAACTACTAATTAATACCTCTTTTCGTCGTGTATCATGCAAGGTAAATCAATGGGTGCACGGATACGAAAAAAATGTACACAAAAAAAAAAACATAATTGCATATATATTACATACCACTCTGGAGCATAGGCACACAAGCAGTTGCATTAGCAGCTCGATTACTGATTTAAGTATCCCAAACTGCTAAGCTAGCAGACTATATGTAAGACATGCATGCGTGCATATATGCTGCATGCAAACTATATATGTATATATATATATATATATATATATATATATATGGATTGATTGATCATCAGAAGAAGCAGCCGCGAGGGCTATAATCAGGAACCTCGTATATCAATGGCTGATGATGTGGCCAAGGATACACCAATCCAGAACTCATCATCTTCTCCATCCTTTCCTTTTCCTCCTTCTCCTTCGCCTCCTTCTCTTTCTTCTCTTTCTCTTTCTTATCGTCCGCCGGCCCGACGCTCTTAATATGAGCGCCGCCTACCTTGTCCCTCAGCACCCTCACCAGCTCCGCCGCATCGATTACTCCTTTCACTACTAGCTCATCCTTTCCTTCGCCTTCCAGTGCGGTCGAATTCACTCCTGCACGCACCCACAGGTATATAAGACAATTCTATGGTGTAGGGCAACCCAGCCGAGTTAGTTTGACTTTCGGTAGGAGTGGCTTATTAGCCTTTTCGATTTGAACCGGTTAACTATGTACAACCTAGTTGGGTTGCTGATTTGGTAACAATAAAGTTATAAGTTTGATTTTAGATGGGGTTGACCTATTAGTCTTTTCGGTTTGAGCTGGTTAACTATGTATAACCTAGTTGGGTTACTGGTTTGGTAACAACAAAGTTATAAGTTTGACTTTTGGTGGGAGTGATTTATCAACCTTCTCGGTTTGAGCTGGTTAATTAACTGTGTACAACCTAGACTGGTTTACCCTACTCTGTTGTCTAGGCTCACAAGACATGTTTCATTATCCAGAAAACACTTACGGGTAAGCTAAGGTGTGGGCAACTCTAACCGAGTTTATGGGGTTGTTGGTTTAGTAATTACAAATTCAAAATTTCACTCCCGGCTCCCAGTGGGATGCAATGACCTATTGACCTTCACAGTTTGAGCTTGTTAACTTTGGACAAGCTAGGCTAATTTATCTATGGACTAGGATTACAAAACTAATTTTATTCTGAGCGCACATTTAGGTAGCGACTGATGGCTTTGGTGTAATAAATTAAACATGGTATAGTAGTAGAAGTTGTGATCATATATATGATGTTAAATTAGTAGTGTTAGTGATCTCACCAAATCCCACTGCAATCTGCATGGCTTTGCTTTTATTTTGGTCAGCAGAGTGCTTAAAGTGTCCTGATACGCATTCGAATGGCAGCATCGTCTTCAAAATACCCACTCCCATCCTCCTTGCTAATGAAGCTGGCCTCTTCCCATTCACCTCAAGCTTAATCACCACTTTTTGCTGATCCAAATCACAAAAATAAATAAATAAATAAATAAATAAATAAATTCAGCTTGATATAAAATATAATATGAAAAAAATCTATGGACGGAAGAACAAAAAGAGTGATGATAATTATATACCTCGGCCATGATTGTAGCTTAAGCTAATAAATGTGGGTTATGGTTTAATGGGAGTAAAAGAAATATGAGACCTCGGAATTTATAGTGGTTTAGTGGGGGTAGAACTGTAGATGATTCTGAGATGTGGACAATAATAAACATAAATAAATAAATAAAATAATGCAAATGGGATTATTTTATATATGTATTATTATCGTTATAGGTTAAAATTCATAATGCAATGATTCCATGAAAAGTCGACCATCCAGGCCAAGACAAAGCAACTTAATTTATGTTGTTATGAGCAAGGCAAATTATTTTGTGGATCCGAGTCCACATTGCAAGATAGATTCGGATAAAAAAAATACACAATTTACATAATGAAGGTTCACAATTTAAATTGTGAACATTTAATAGACAAATTGTGAATATTTAGTATATAAATTGTGTATTTTAAACATAATGTGGACTCAGTTCCATGGTATAACTATTGAATTAAGTTACAGTGATTATATAATTTGATTTATAAGACTAATCAATCCAGGGATTAACGTCAACACATGCATACATAGACCACATGCGTCATCATGCATCATCTCAACAATGTTGTACATCTTTGAATTCTCGACCTTAGCTTCATTAATTTCTCCAATTTAATTAGGATTCGGATGGAATTGAATGAGTCTCCGTCTGAGTTTAGCGCTTAGATACCGATGTTCAGATTAAACGATTATCACTATACCACAAGTTATATATAATATTACTTAGTAGTGAATATGTTTCGATGCTAGAATGTTGAACTAAACATTTCAAGCCCCAGTCCAACACAACTAAATAGTAATGATTGTGAAGGTCGTCATATAGCAAACTAGAGGTGTAAATGAGTCGAGCGGCTCGCAAGCTGCTCAGTCAAAGCTCAGCTCGAGCTCGGTCAAATTCGAGCTCGAGCGGCTCGTTTAATAATCGAGCCGAGCTCGAGCTCTAATGTCTTAGGCTCGTGGCTCGACGAGCCGCCGCTCGCGAGCGATATATATATATATATATATATATATATATATATATATATATATATATATATATATATATATATATATATATATATATATATATATATATATATATATATATATAATATTATAGTTTATTTTAATTGAAATATGAATTTAAAATCAGATAGGTTAAATTCGAGTTCAAAATCGGACTCGAAATTGAGTTCGAGCATGAATTCGAGTTCAAATTCAAGCTTGAACTCGAGCTCAAGATCGAGCTTGAGCTCGAGCCCGAACAATCGAGCTGCTCGAGCCGAACTCGAGCAGCTCGAAAATTGCCGAGCTCGAGCTCGAGCATCAATTTTCTAGCTCGATCGAGCTCGAACTCGAACTCGAGCCGAGCCTTCCTTAACGAGCTCGAGCTCAAGCCACCCTAGGTTCGACCTCGGCTCGGCTCGTTTACACCCCTAAGCAAACTTATAGCCCACTTGATATATAGTTGTTGACTCTTTTTTTTTTTTTTTTTCGTCATACATACTTAAAAGAATTGTAAATTTGAATATAGGCTATGTTTGGCAAACCTAGCTGAAATGGTAGCTGAAAGCTGAAAAGTAGCTGAAAGCTGAAAAGCTATAAGCCCGAAGCTGAAATCTGAAGAGCTGTTAAGCTAGCTGTTATGCTTAAAAGTGTTTGGTAAAATTAGCTTTTTGATAAGTTGATAAATGTAAAAAGACTAAAAAGGACATATTCATAAAATTTAAATAGTTTTAAATTTAAAGAGGTTTGTTTACATATTAAAATATAAAATAGTGAAATCAATATATCTTAATTAAAAAAAAACATATATTTGAAAACATATAAAGTAAAACAAAATATTTATAATTCATAAGATTAGTTCATACAAAAATCAATGTTCAAACACAAATGTCAAATTGAATTTACAACCAAACATATTGAAGAGAAAAAATAAAAAAGGTTTAGTCAAAAATATTTTAATTGGTAAGGGTAAATGATGTAATTTCTTTAAAATAATAAGGTTAAAGATGGAAAAAAAGTTAGGAAGCTATTAGCTTATTTTGAAACGCTACCTTAGGTAGCGTTAAAAAATAAGCTCTTATTTTAAGCTACTAGCTTATTTTAGGAACATTACCAAACAGAGCTTATAGCTTATTAGTAGCTTAAAATAAGCTATAAGCTCCTAAATAAGCTCTACCAAACAGAGCCATAGTAAATAGAGTTTTATATATACTATACTCGTTGAAAACTTCTCTCGGAATAATGTCTGAATTATTTGACTATGAATCACTTATTATTTAATGAGATTATTGATCACCAGATCTTGGAATATAATGAAGTAATACGTTACTTTTAAATAAGATTTTTTTTTCCCCTGTCGTTTAATTCAAAATATTAACGTAAAATATTCGAGTGCTAAGAGAAAAACAGCGTCGTTCACACGGCTATATGTGGTCCATGGTTGTTATCTACTGTCCAATTGTTTGACTGGAAGGTGCATTAAGAAAATTATTTGATGATTGGGATGTTTAATTCCATTTTTTATACGGAGTATATAATTAAAATAAATCTGTACAAAAAGACTAGAATATAAAAGTTATTATATTTGACCGAGTTAATTGTATTGTGATGAGAAATATGAATATATACCAAAAAAATCTAAAAACAGGATAAACATAGGATAGGCCTACAAAAAAAAAAAATATAGGAGTAAGATTTTAGAATGTATTTTTTAACAACATGAGTAAGGAGAATAGGGCAAAATTTTTCTGTAGACCCGAATCCACATTGCAAGGTGAATTCAGATAAAAAATACACAATTTATATATTGAAGGAATATAGATAGCGATAATTATTTCTGTGCTTACAAGTCAATTCTCTTTTTTCATCTTTATTATTGTGGTACACTGGTACTAATTGTATTGGGTATTATCTCTTAATTAGCATCATGAGTTGACTAATCCCGTTACTAATTGCAAACTTAGTGGAGAAAAAAGAAATTAATAATAAATAAGTGATTTATTTTCTAAATGTCTATTATGTTAGGTCGTACTAGTGTACTACTAGTCAACTATTACCGATACTAGCTTTGTCACTATTAGTAATTTCTAGATGATAGACTTGATTCATTTCAAGTATCAACGTGCCGAAACCATCTTCACAATTCCTGTTTCCATCAATAATTAATATGTTCACATTTAAATTAAATTAAATTCACCCAACTTGATGATTATAAAATCCAAAATGTGCAATTCATCAAAGATTTTTATTGTGATCGATATATTAAGAAAATCAGGTGTGATGACTAGACTGTGAAGATATTAACAAGAATCAAGCTTATTCTTTTCTGGTACGATTTTACGAGAATCATGCTCCAACTGCTCAGTCACCCCTTTAAGTAATTTTATTGCCACATCAGGAGTTCAACACTAGAGGGAATTAAATTAGCATTATTTATTGTGTATGAGGAAAAAAAAAACAAAACAAAGGAAAACAATATAGTAAAAAATCAATTAGAAGAAGATTGAGTGGTAACGACTAATTTACACCAAGGAAAATTCACTCCAAATGCATGGTAATTCATCACAAATTAATGTGATTGACTCTCTATATAGCCGGCGGAGAAGACTACTCTTTCTACAGTCTACACTATATCTTGCCTCATATTTTCATGATTGGGATGTAACCTTTTATATTTTAATTTGTTCCATATATCATTTAATATAAGACTTG
The DNA here is from genome assembly GCA_003576665.1 of Ipomoea trifida. NCBI lineage: Eukaryota > Viridiplantae > Streptophyta > Magnoliopsida > Solanales > Convolvulaceae > Ipomoea > Ipomoea trifida. The sequence goes on from CP025654.1 coordinate 1,756,075, forward strand.
ACATTCTATTATGTATAGTATATGATTAGTGTCAGTGTTGTGTTGTACATACTAAACAAAAAATCATTCACCATATAAATAAAGAGAGAGACATATGTTGACGACATAGGACTATAGGCCAGGAGGACTGATTCTTCTGAAAAAATAAGAGGATTAATTTCAGCTCACGCATATAATCAGGTTCAAATAAGAACTAATAATCACATGAGAGTATATAGACTAATCAGTAATCACATCGTCCATCTAAGATGATCAAGAGTGAAAATTAATAAATAATACAATTATACTTCTGTAATTATGTTGATGCATTTAAAAATGTTTGATATAGTGCAGCCATTTATGTGTTCAGGCATGGGTATGCAAATATACAAATAAATAAAGAATATCATTAATTAGACCAGACACATAAAAAGAGGAGTAATATTTATTCAAAAGTCAAAACTTTTGCCAAAATACAAAATATACCATATTCTAACAATGAATTGAAAAATAAAACTCAAAATTACATTTCACTATTATTATTGCATATTTAGATTCAAAAACTTCCACCAAATTTTGGATGTAAACTCCTTCAATTCATTCCGAAATTTGGAAGCTAGCAGAATATATAATATATATATAAAATCAGAAAGGGAAGCATCTCGGGGTATATTCAGGAATCTCGCATAATACTAATGGTTGATGAGAATGCCATGGATACACGACTGCGGCGTTTTCCGGCGGCTTCTTATCATCTTTCTTGGGTTCTTCCTTTTTGGGTTCTTCTTTCTTCTTTTCCTCTTCTGGGCCGACGCTCGTAATGGTGGCTCCGCCGACCCTTTCCCTCAGCAACGCCACTAGCTCCACCGGATCGAATACTCCTTTCACAACTAGCTCATCCTTTCCTTCCCCTTGCAGTCCTGCCGAGTTCACTCCTGCACCCCCAACTCGTAATCAGTGTCTGGAAGTGTGTACTAGATAAACTCTATATTGTGATTCTAGTTGACAAAAGGAAAACGAACCTAAGTTGCTACTAGTGATAATTTAGTAACCAATTCAAACTTTTCATAGAAAAAAAAAATGTCTTATTTGCACTGTTGCAAAAATAAGCCGCAGACGACCCTAAGCCCAGCCAAATTGCTCCCTAGGCGGACGACTAGCGCCTAACTCAATCGATTGGCCTGGGTACATACACCCACACACATGCACTATTTTTTTGTTTTTATAGGTCGCCGCCTAGGGCTAGGGGCTAGTGTACGGCCCGACTAGCGCCTAGCGCCTAGCGCCCTGCAACCATGCTTACATGCAACTACATAGTAAACAAAACTACATAAATAGATATGCACTCAATATGTGTGACTCTACAAGTGCATATGATAATAGGAAGTAAAAGTGCACTCAATACGGTTGCAGTTTTACCTATCATTGGATGCAGTGCGGATTGTATTCAGCACTATTTATTATGTATACCATATATGATTGTAATTAACACAATCAACATCAAATACTAACATCAATATACATAAAAGTGTGGAATTGAATTTGTGTGTGGTAGTGATCTCACCATGGAATCCCACTGCGATCTGCATGGCTTTGCTTTTATTCTGGGGAGCAGTGTGGTTAAAGCATTCTGATACGAACTCGAATGGCAGAATCGTCTTCAACATACCCACTCCCATCTTCTTTGCTATTGAAGCTGGCCTCTTCCCATTCACCTCAAGTTTAATCACTGCTTTTTGCTAATATTATATTATCCAACACAAAAATAAATAAATAAATAAATAAATAAATAAACTCAGCTATTTTCAAAAAAAAAAAAAAATTAAACTCAGCTTGGGAATTGATATCAAGAAGAAGAAGAAGAAGAAGAAGAAAGCTAAGGAAGAAGAAAAAAGAGTGATGATGGTATTACCCCGGCCATGATTCTTGATAGCTCCTTTTGTGGGTTATTATGGTTTAGTGTGAGTATAAGAAATATGATCTCCGGGAATTTATAGTAGTTTTGTAGGTCTAGATAATTATGAGCTGTGGACAATATAATTATATTGAAAATAAAAAAAAATACAACTTGAATTCCGTTGATTTGATAGGTGTTTCTGTACCTCGAGCAGTCATCGCATATAGTTAAAACTCAAAAATCAATGCAATCTTGGAAGAAACTAAGTAATTGAGAGGATTGGACATGATTTTTGTATTTAAAGTTTAAAAGTTTAATCTTGATTAATATCAGTCCAAAGGGGTAAATTAAGTGACAAATGTGCTTCTTTATGGGAAAGAGCTCCGAAATAACCTAAATTTTATGCATTCAAGTGTGTCTCGACCGTTATACAGACGAAGAAAGATCTGAATTTACATTTAAAATAATCCGAAGTGAGAGACGTGTTTGATTTATACTCCGTATATAAGGAAACATCAAGCCCGGACTTGACGTCAACGCATGAATACATATTACATAGGCGACATGGATATGCATGATGTCAATGTTTGTACATCTTTGACGACCCTTCATTTTCGCCTATTAAATTATTATGATTCCAATGGATTTGTTTGCTTCTCTAAAAATTTAAATTTGAATTGAATTGCGTTTTGTTTCATTTATTATGGTCTCTAATTGAGAAAGAAGTAATAAAAAGTTTTCAATTGTATAACGACTATCAGATAACGATTATGAATGTTATGAAAGAAATTTATAGTATGAGTCGCCCCTAACTTCCCTCTCCGTGTTAGATAGTTATCTTGAAGGAGTTAGAAATGGACAATAATGTAACTTGTGCATTAGAAGCTAATTTGTGTATTGATGAGAAAACGAAACTTCAATAATTTATGATTTACCGTTAGGCTTGCAAGCTTTTAGTTTAAGGACTTCCATGTAAATTGCGATCACTCTGAATGGTTGATTGTGTTGAAGTGACTATCGTTTTGTCACGATTTATTTAACTATTGTATCAAGTTTTGACTTAGAGAGTTTGAGGGTCTGTCATCAAAATATAGCGCAAATTACTTCACAAATCTAATGAAATGAAGTATTTTTTATACTAATTATAATTTTTAGTGTAACAATGACAAGTGTTTGATTGGCTTATTTATTTCAAAATATTAACATAAAATATAGAGTCCTTGGAGAAAACCAACTTGGCCGTTCACACGGGTGGGGTCCAGGGTTGGTATGTCTACCTTTTAATTAACTTCCAAGAATTTGACTGCAGGGCGCATTAATAGAACTATTTGATGATTCCGACGTTTAATTCCAATAAACACGCACATATATATATAACTAATCAAATTAATTAAATATTATTACATAGTACGCTAATAAATAAATGTCTAATAAAAATAATAAGATTATAAGGTGATAAAGATAATATACATAATTAATACATTAAGAATAAAAAAAAATTAAAAAGGATTAGTAAGTGTACAAGAAAGTGAACACAATATATAAATTATATATTTTACAACGTTAATCTATTGTATTGTGATGAACAACTTGAACAGTGTTGTAAAAAATCTTACCTAGAAGTCAATTGACAGCCTAACGTATTACCATAATCAATTTTTCTCGTATTTTTTCTTCTTAAAAAGGTCGTCAACAAATCAATTAGCTAACACGGATTTAAAAGTGTTGTAACATAACGACTAATCAATGCAGAGGAAAATTCACTCCAAGTGCTTGGCAATTCGCCAGGAACATGACCTACTCCACAGGCCATGGCGGCGAAGAAGATTACATTATTTCTACACTATATCATACTCCATATCATTTTATGTAAGTAATTAATATATATTTGATAGGGATTGTGGTGTCGATCAATACTGATGCTTTTTACACTCAATAAAAATTTTAAATTCTTTTTGTCAATTTATCTCTTGTGGAGTTGTGGTTAAATTCGTCTGCTATTTGAGAGTGCGCTTTAAGTGAAACTCGCTTTGTGACCCTAGCCGTCACAAAATCACAAGGAAGTAAATCGTTATAGATTGTTCATAGTTGATCGGCTCAAGCCAAAAAGACGAATAGACAACTTTGATCTAAAAGAAAGTTGAATTTGAAATCTTGTGATTATTAAGCTAATTATCCGACTAATATAAGAAGCTAACCAAAATTTATTATTATTTAAAGATATATATAATGTTTATTAAATTTAAACAATATACTCAACATCACAATGAACATCATATCATAAAAGAATAATGTTTCACACGTTTTTTAAATTAGCTGGTGGCCATCATTATACCAACTGTGTACTATGAAGTTTACCAAAGACTTTGAGGCCATGTTTAGGTATAGAATTTTTATGTTGAGAAGATTTCCCTTTATCTCCTATGACTATTAAGTTCTTATTAATTGTAATCCACGATTTTTAAAACTGTCAATTTAGTACCTTAACTATTTAATTTTTATTAATTTTAATCACTCCAACCAAATTGCTCAGCCCAATTGCCCCTTGCTTCCGCCTCAAATAATATCCGACCTCAGTTGCCATTAAGATAGTTTTCAGTGAGCAACTTGCTCGGGATAAAAAGACTTTGAGAAAGATCTATGGTGTTTCCCAACCGGCGGCTTCATCCTATTTGTTATGATATTTATTATTATTTTTTAAAAAAAATTAGTTATTGTATTCAAACCAAGTTCGAATAGCTCAAACTTGAGTCGAGTGAAATTCATGCCAAGCTTAGATTTTTCAAGTCAAGCCAAGTTTTGAGATTTGACTATTCAAGTTCGATTCGACTCGTTTGGACTCCTAGTGTTGATAATGATATGTAAGTAGTAGGGGCGTAAGTGCAATTAGAAATAAATTGATAATTGGGTGTAAAAATAAGTTAAAATAGTTACGAATTTACTTACAAATTAAATACTTATATATTTTTATTAATTTACCTCTAGGTAGATCTGATATTTTGTAGTGCATATATAACGGGAATGTGAGTCCAGCATGTACAGCTTCCTTTGTCTCCTTGTCCATCCCAATTCCAACATTAAGCCCATAGAGTGTAAATAAAATGGACCAAGACCGATTCTCACGGCAACACAAATCCTCACTAATCAATTAATTAACATCAATTTGCAATAATTGTTATTAAAAGCTAAAGAATGTAAAAATAATAATTTCATGCTTATTGCCCGGAAAACATAGTGTAAGATTTTGGGTCCAAAGTCACTCACTCAAGTTGGTCTGATTGTTGAATTAGTAATTACAAAGATAACAATCTATTGGCATTCTCAATTTGAGCGAACCAGTGATTGAATGATTGTATGCATAAAGAATGTGAAATTTCTCTATTTATACAAGTTATACATTTTATCTTTTAACCATGGTAAGTGGGGGAGGAGAGGGTGTCTTGACAATGCCTAGGTACAACCTTGTAAGCCTACCCAATTGATGGGTAAATAGGGACTAATCTGTAGAGACGGTCCGTCAACAATCACCTGATTGGTCCGTTAATAACCACTCGGCCGGTCTATCAACAACCACTTGATTTGTCCGTCAACAACCACTCAGCTAGTATGTCAATAATCACTCGGTCGGTCCGTCGACAACCACGGGACCAATCCGTCCAGGTTTCATCCTATCCCAAAATAATAAATCAGTAGGTTAATGGTATTGAGCCGTGTTGAGCGTACCATAACTCCAACAGCTAGAGAAAACTTATCAATAACCACCAAACTACACTCTAAACTTCCTAAGATTTAAAAAAAAAAAATATATATATATATATATATATATATTAAGTTTTAGGTTCAATTTTTTGATTAGTTGAGTTCAGCTTGGATGGCAGGGGCTGAACATGGGGTGGTCATTATTGTTTGGGTCCATTTTGTTTGAGTGCATTAAAGAAAGTAAAAATATGAAGCAACTTTAGAGAACAATAATGAAAGCTAGAGAGCACCAATCATAGCTTTAACCAACAATATTTTCTTCGACACATCATTTTTCTTAACAAGTAATTAGTCTGTTCTCAAAATAGTGACTGAGTGAGTCACGCATAATTTTTATATACAAAAGTCTTTAGTTTAATTCTTACAAACACTCTCTCAATTAAATCCGTCGCACAAGATTTTCTTAATTTGATTTACCTCTCCTGTATAATTTATAAGGTTTACATAGTGCACACGCCCAGATATAGCTGCAATTTCCCTCCTCATTCAAAAGAAGAAAAAAAAAAAAAAGAAGTAATTAGCCTCTAATTCATTTGCTGTTAGATTTGTGCAATCATTTCCAAGGTTTACTAGCTTTAATTTTCTCTACCAACTTTGAATTAAAATAATCACAAAATGAGATGATGTTATCCATTCTTATCATATGGTGTAAATCAAATTTGGAGTGGAAAGATTTGAAGTTTAGTCTGAGCTCATAATATGAAGGTGGACTCAAATGTTGGGATTGCATGTGACATGTTAAAAGAAAAAGTACACCATAAAAACCTTAATTATACATACTGTCGACAAAGATAGGGTATAGCCTTCATGCATGTATTACATATAATATAATTAAAGAATGTCTTTTTTTTTTTTTTTTTTTTTTTTTTTTTTTTTTTTTTTTTTTTTTCATATTGTGTTGGCATCCACGACTTCCGAAATGAGACCAATCCAACTGAGTTTCAAGCAAAATCATTTGGTGGCATACTATCGACAAATATAGACCTCATTGTGCCGTTCTATTAAAAATAGGGTATGCTTAATAGTTTAATTTGAACCTTCAACGTTTTTATTCCAAAATGCAATCTAAATACAATAGAGTAAAATGAGAAAGAAAAATATTATAATAGAAAAACATTTGGAACCCAAAAGCCTATTTTTCTTATTCTTCATGAATATATATATATCAAAATCAATAGAGATTATATTATATTCTCAATTGGCATGTAGTGGCCACCCTTAGATGGGAGGTCATGAGTTCGAGTCTCAGTGGAGGAGATCTCGAAATTGACTCTTTGTGCTTCAACAGGTTGAGAAAAGTATAGATGAACAGATACTACAATGTAATAGGGTCAGTTGTATTCAAAAAAAAAAATATATATATATTATATTCTTGACTATGTATATCCAATGGTCCATGCATTATGCCTTATAAGCCAAGAAGCAAAGCAAGTAGGCCAAATTTACAATGATGATACACAAACACTGATTGCACTACCCTGTTAATGGAGGGACCAAAGGGATATAGCTTTTGAGCAATCACAGATTTAGTCCACACCCAAAAGTTTGTAGCAGTGTCATGCTCCTCCTGTCTTCATCTTTTTGCCAGTATATGTTCATCATTTTTGTACTAAGTGTATCATTTCCATGTAACATAAGTGTGATGTACAGGTCATCATTAGTAAACAGATCCTAAGTAGACATATCCTCAGTTTCTTAAATAATCCAAATCATTATCCTAATCAGATATCATAAATTTTTTCAGTTTGATCTTAGGAGGGGCAAATTTAATCTTGCCTCGAAAAGAATGATTGAACTGAGTGGGTACGTGGAGCATGCATGATTCTTATACATGTGCAGTTTACTTCCTATCTCACAAAATTTTCTTAGTGTAGTTTATCTCTACTGTGTAGTTTGTAAGCTATTACACAGAAAAAGGGTTTACGCAGTGGCCAGTGTATACCACTTAAACTAGATATATCCAACTATATATGCTACCATTGCCTCATGGTCTAGTAAAACTTTAGTTCTTTTTAGTAACTTTTCGAGTTCAATTTTTGCAATAAAAACTCCCCTAAATTAGTAGTGTGACACTGAGAAATACTTACTAGAGTTGGTACCAAGAAAAGGGAAATCTACTTGATTTTCTTTTGAAAAAATGTGTTCCTCCAACCCAATCCTGAATCCACTCTGCTCTGAGAATTCCACTTTACTTTCCATCAAGATAAAAAAGCCTGTCAAAAGGGTCCCCATATAGTTGAAAAACATAGCAAATGGCCATTTCCCACTTTTTGTAATACACAGTACTAATAGTTAAACCCTCTCTGATTAAAGCCATAGCCATATATAAGTCATAGCATAAAGCATTATCCCACTTTCACCTAAACAATGGTGTTTGTTTTTGTTCTTTACAGAAAGATTAGGTAAAGAAGACAAAGAAAACTGTGGGCATATTGGCATTGAGGAGCTGCAGAAAGCACAAAAGAAAAGTGGAACAATTCCTAGTGCTTCCTCTCTGTGTCCAACACCATTGGTTGTCTTCTTCTGCTAAGAACAGCCATTAAAACCATCAAACATAAGACTTAGTTTTCATCACAGACATGGAACCTTTCCTCAAAATGGTGTCTTCTGCTATCTCTGCTGGTTTCTTCACTCTTCTTCTTCTACCATTTCCATTGATTCAAGGCCATGCAGAAAGAGATTGGAACCACACACACAACAAACACAACCTTCATCAGGTATAATCCCCCCTAGCTTCTGCAATTCTTCTTCATTTTCTTTCTTTTAATGTCCTGAGTTTATGGTTTTGCATGGTTGAATTTATGCAGGTGAATCCAAAGCTGCTATTTGAGATCAAACTTCATGGGTTTCTCCTCTGGGCTTCCCTAGGTTTCTTGATGCCTGTTGGCATTCTGGTGATAAGAATGTCTCACAGAGAGGAACATGGAAGAAGGGTGAAGATCATGTTCTATACACATGTTGTCCTAGAGGCAAGTCTTACTTTTTTTCTTCACATTTTCTTTCTAATAAGTTTTATTTATTTTACATTTTGAGTGATGAGAGGAACTGCAGCCACTATTCGAAAGTGTGTATTGTGTAAATCTCGCCTTGTTATTCTAGCTAGCAAAGGGCTATATAATGAGTAAACGAGCTTAGCTAGGTTGCTTATAGCTGACAAACTCAAATCAGAAAACACGCAATCACTACCTGAGGGTATGCATTAAGTAAATCCTAGCTTGTGACTTTAGCCCGTAAAGGAGCACAATACAATGAGGTAAACCAGCCTAAGTTATTAATAACTGAGGCTCAAATCAAGAAGATCAATAGGCCGATCCTACGTAAGAGTTGAACTTGTAACATTGTGGTTATGAAATTATCAATCTGACCAACTTAGTTGGGGTTGTCTCCCTATTTATTTGGCATTTTAATCTGCATGAAAACAGTATACCAGCTTGAATGTTAACAACATACAGGTTATCATCTTAACATTTAAACTTTTTTTAATATCAAAGTCAAATTAAATAATCAACCTCCTTTAATTAAGCTTTAATGATTGTGAATGAGGAATGATTAATGATTCACATTGTCTAATAATTCAGCTAGCTAGCCCACAGGTTGTTGATAGATAACTATAATTAGTTGATGAACTTTATTAGTTACATGATTGATTGCAGTGGTGCATACTTGTAGGACAAGAAAAGGGAGTAATCAAGCATCTTTTGTTTAACACAACAGTTTAATTATTAGTTTTTTGAAATTAGCATTGGGTGTGAGCAATAATTATGAAGTTAGGTACAAAGATTTCTTTAATCATATGATGCTAGACAAATGATATATATATATGCTACATAATTAGCAATATTATGTATACCGGTCCAGAAACGTATATTCGAGTGGGTGAAGCATGATTTTCGTATAGTACTTAAAGGTTACGAGTTCGATTTTTGCCAAAATTTTCAGACTATCTTCAATTAGTAAAATGCTTTTAATTAGAGTATTATATATAGTGATAAATGGTTAATATATATGTATGTATTGTGCAGATACTTGCTGTCCTTCTTGCAACAGCAGGAGCAGCAATGTCATTGAAACACTTCGACAACTCTTTTAGCAACACTCACCAGAGGTTAGGATTAGTCCTTTACATCATCGTATGGCTGCAAACCTTAATTGGAATCCTACGGCCACACAGGTAAACACATCCTACAATACTACCTAGGGACTTCAGCTCAAATGCGACCGCGCCTTAAAGTGTGGTCAGTACAGCCGCTTAACAAAGGCACCTAGGAAAATGCACAACAGTGGAATGCACAAATACATCACAAAACCACAACACACCCAAAAAAAATGCACCATACCTCCCCACACCTAATTGTGCATTTCAGAACATTGTGTGGTGCGTTTATGCATACCTAATGGTGCCTTTTTGGTGATGCTTACCTAATGTTGTGTTTTTTGGTGTATGTGTGCATTTTTTGTTGTGCGTTTCCTAACACTATTGGTGTATATTTGCATAACTATTGGCGCGGCCGCACTGGCCGCACTTGAACTAAGGTCACTACCTAAGAACTCAATTCCACATGTTCCAGCAATCTAAACCAAAAGTTTAAACTAATTGTGAAACTGCGGGCACATTACACGTGGTATTCAATTCGCATCGTGTAGGATGAGATTGGCCGGGGCTCGGGTTAATTAGGGTTTTGTTTACATTACAGGGGGAGCAAGGCAAGGAGTGTGTGGTTTTTTGCACACTGGTTACTTGGCACTGCACTCTCATTATTGGGAGTAATCAACATCTACACTGGCCTGCAATCCTACAACAAGAGAACCTCAAGAAGCACAAACATTTGGACCATAATTTTCAGCACCCAAATTTCTCTTCTTGTCTTCTTCTATCTTTTCCAAGAAAAATGGCACTATATAAAGAACAAAGCAGGCACCATTTTGGGCAGCAATGAAGCAGTACAACCTACGACAGATCAAGAAACATTCCCAGTAGTAGCAGACGAGAAAAAGGCAGATGTATGCTAAAATATTGGTTGGGCAAAAACCTTAATTAGTCGATCTCGTTTTCTACCCTCTTCAGTTTACTTCTCTTGTGTAGTTTGCTGGATACTACACACGAAGTAAGGTTTAGCCCGTGCATACCCTCGTGTAGTGGCTGCGGATTTGCTACCCGAAAATATTGTTTTGTACCTGGATTTGTTGATTTTGGTATGTATGTAGTTATGCACGTACACATATGTATATATGCAGAATGTACACGAGTGTGTGTACGAAATGTATGCATATATGCACATGTATATGTGCTGTGCCAAAAAAAAATGTATAGATGTGAGATGAGTAGTGTTATTGTTTTTTGGACTGCTCATCTATGTATTAGCTGCCAATTAAATTGACTTCTTTTGATGTGATACGGGATAATTTTTTTTATGAGTTTTTAAGGCTCTGTTTGGGTGGCTCGAGCTTAGACACTATAAGGCGTGGGTAATAAAAAGATTATTTAGAAATTGGCGACTCCACTGGGGATCGAACCCAGAATCTCTGGTTTCGTAGACCAGCGCCTTATCCATTGGGCCATGGAGTCTTGTTGTTTAATATTTACGCTAAAACATATAAGTTAGCATTGATAAGTATATTTTTATATGAACTCGAAAAAAGTGACCGAATAGATAAAGCATGATTCTCGTATCAAAATATGAGAAAGCATAATACATGTCAACATTTACTCTCATATATAATACTTTCATGTCATTTATTTTGGATGATAAGCCAGGAATCCGTAACCACTACTTAAATGCTCGCAAATTACACGAAAGAGATAAATTACACTATAAAAACTTTATGCAACATGCTTGACTAAAAAGGTTTTCATGTTATTAAATAAAGAAAGAAGGATGAGATATGTGATAATAAATATTGTTATAATAAATACATCTTAACAATTAGTATCAACTTAAGAAATACAACTTAACTATCCAACCAAAAAGAGTTAATACTCACTTTAGTCATCAACTATAGTAATTTTTCTCAATTTAGTCCTAAATCATTTTTTATGTTTATTTAGGTCCTCAATTTCAATGGTTTTATCCAATTCAGTCATCGACTATAGTTATTTTTCTCAATTTAGTCATTGATTATTATAGTCGAGGACTAATTAAGCATAAAAAATCGTTTATGACTAAATTGAAAAAAAAAATTAGTATAATCCATGACTAAATTGGATATATTAACTCCAACAAAAAATAAGGGTTTAGATTTGAGCTTGTTGTGGTTTTAAGAGCCTATCCAATCAGCTAATTAAGATACATCATATATTCATATCCTACAATTTACCCCAAAACAAGAGTCCTGAGAAACCCTTAAGTTTACCGTTGAAGCTCCAAAAGAACAACTGAGAAATCATCTGATGAAAAAGACAAATCGTAATCATATACAGAGACATCTTCTTCTTGAGCCATCATGGGAACGTAAACATCATCGTAACGCATATCTGCAGTCGTCGTCGTCTCCAAAAGCCACGACTCCAACGTGTTAAAATCAGGCCGCCGGTTCATGCATGGACCGGTGGAATAATCATAACTTTCAAAAGACGTCGGAGCACTCGCCTCCGACGATGACTCGAACGACACGTCATCCATAACAGGCACCGGCGCCGGCGCCGGCACGGAAACCGGGCAACCGCCATTATTTCCGGTGAGTTCTTGGACTAAGCTCTTGAAGTTCCAAGAATCTGTGATGTAAACTCTGGGCTTCAACAACTTAATCTGCAGATTTCTGTTGATGAGCTGCTGCTTTTTCTTGTGAGAATGTGCAGAAGATTCAATAGCCATGGTTTTCTTCCCCATTTTTTTTTCTAAGAAAACCTTAAACTCCACCACTTTCGATCTTCACCTAGAAATCTACGAGGGGGTTTTTTCTTTTCCTTGCTTCTATCGAAAAGATCCTACGAGCTCCTATAAATATGAGTGGCTTGAAGGATTGGGTTTTTGAAGAAGATGCTAAAAATGATGCTCATTCTGCACTAAAAAACCAAAATGGCAACAATTATTATATCCTAATTAATTGATTATCTCCCACGTACTTTCGATCACTATCCATCTTTCGGTTTTCAAGCATATGGGAGAAAGTCATGATGATAATATGCCAATCATTGTTTGTACATGGAGAATGTTTGGTCAATTCTTATGATTTGATTTATGGGGAGTCCCTAGTCACTATCTAAAAATAAGTTCCGGATATTTTGTGATTTTAGTTAACAAAACAAAAGGATCACAAGTGATTATGGGCGCCGACAAAAAGATTGAGGTAAACTAGTTGCCCTAACATAACTGGCTGTGAAACTTGTGATTACCAAATTAACTCTCCGAACATAATCGGCTCAAACTAAAAAGACTAGCTTCCACAGGGATGGAGTCGAACGTGAAACTTGTGATTATCAAACTAATTGTTTAATCAACTCGGTTGGAGTTGCCTAATTTTATCCGTTCTTAAGGTTTGACTAGGAAATTTTTGTTGATAAATTTGGGAAAGAAAAAAAAAAAGAATTAATTATAAATGGTGATGAAGCTGCAAATTATGCAGACGATGGAATCGTAAACGCAAGCAGAAGAAAACTATTCAATATGTTGTCTTGTTATGCTGCAATTTGCATCCAAATAAAATGGAAAAAGATTTTAGTATCTCGAGACATTGTTTCATAGTTATTGTATTTATGTACAAATAATTAAAAATATGAATAAAGTGTTAGATTATGAACAAAAAAAATTATAATTTGACGTGATATTTCTAAAATATCTTATCTATTAGGGATAATATATATATCCAATCATCATCTGGACCTTTTAAAGTGGGTGTGTGTGGGGGTGGGGGGATACACACATGTTAGCAGTCAATCCTTGAAAGTGCCAAAAGAATTCTCTCCGCAATTTATGTATATATAATATACAGAATTTATAAGTCACAAAATTTATGTTCATAATGCACAAAATTATATAACTGAGGGCACATAAACACTTAACATAATACACAAAATTTATGTTCATATACAGAATTCATGTTCATTATATCGTGTTTATGTGTATATGTATTATGAACATGAATTCTATGTATTATGAACATGAATCCTGTACCTCATGAAGTTAAATTATGTGTATTAGATTTTTGCACATTGAGAGGGAACTGAAGATTTTTGCACATTCAAAGTGCTTGAAATCATCTTTGCAAGTATAATGCTCAAAAGTTGAAAAGAGCAGTCTTTGAGTTTTGACAAGAAGGTCAGCTGACAAAAAGTCTCTCTTTTTCTCCTAATGGAAGATTAGTACACATCCAAGAAGATTCAAATCTTCCAATACAAATAAAGAATCAAGAAGATTGGAAAAAGAAATGGCAAGATGACCTGCAGTGAGATTTACAATAGGAAAGCTATAATATAACAGGAGTTCATTTGTAGGGTAATGGTAAGGCAAAAGTCCCATTTGGAGGGGATGTGTACCTGTAAAACCCTCCATTAGTTTGAAGTCTGAAGGATTTTCGTCTTACTATAAATTTCATTGTTGCCAGCGCTATCATATGATTGTGTGTTGTTCGAGGGTTCAATTATTTCCAGAGAGCGACGAGCCCAGTTTCAGCATCAAAGGATACACCGGACTGAACTCCTTGTCTCCTCTCATTCGTATCTTTGCAGCATAATCGTCTAGAGTTGCCTTTATGCCTTTCCAGATCTGATCTTCCCCTTGTGAATCCATCCAAAGTGAATATTGCAGAGGAGAGAGTCGGTTCCTTTGCATGGGCGATAGCAGGTCGTCGGGCCCACGTGAGAAAAGATGGTGAAGGATGACACTGGGTGGAAGATCTTGAAGAAGAGGGGATGATGCCAGTTGGGATGTTTCGAGGAAGATAACTGGGCGAAATGCCCGGAGGGCTCTGTATGGTGCACCGAGCTGTTCCACTGGGAACAAGTTCTGCCCAACTGCTAATTCCAGCTCGGCCATGTCCCTAGCCATTCTCAACTTGCCTGATTCCGAGAGGGGTCTAACGAGTGATGCGTGCCTAATGAAGAATATCAACACTCTAGAGGCCATGCTCCTCACAAGTCTAGTGCAAATGGTTTCTGTTCCGGTGGAGACAACATTTGACGAAGAGGGCAATAACCTGGACAAGAATTCAGTGCGGAAATGAATAATACTCTTTTGTAGCTCCTCCATGTAAGGTGATGCATTGTTGTCCATAGCAGCATCCATGCCAAGAGTCCCGAAATTCTGATCGTGAATTTGTAAAATACAAGCCTCAAGGCGATCCAGCATTGCTTGGAATAATGATGTCACTGAATCACCTGCAACACCGTATATTGTACCCAATGCAGGAGAAAGAACTTCAGATGCAATACTTGGAAGTCCTGCCACCATGGATGACACACGGGCATGAACTTCTTGCAGATGCTGACACAGTGCAAAGTTCTTGAGCTGTGCTGGATTGGCAGGGCCCGTTACTTGTCTTGCTTCAGGTCCTGCAGATATCTGTCAAGAAATGTGATGTAAAAACAAACCATTCAGGTGAAATTCACATTTGAAACTCAAAGATATCTTAAAAGCCCCTGATATCTACCTAGTGAACAAGGTGGAGCCAAAAATAAGACAAATGTTAACCACAACAAAGGTAGAATGTGAAAAAGAATCATAAACCCCGTGAAGCCATAAGAGGTAGGAAGTGATCTGTGGCAAATGTTATTGCCTCTAATACATAAATCATGAGCACACTGCTTTACTGGGTTGACAAGATTTTAAAAAAAATAATAATAATAAGTAAAATTTTAAAAAAATCTACCTGATATTCCGCTTTTTCAGAAAGCAGAAGCAGAACTTTGTTAATCTCACGCAAGACAAGAAGAGTCAACCGAGCATCAAGTTGTACTGATTCAATTTCCTCTTGAATTCGTGATATAATCCTGGAGATTTGTTCCTTTGAGGGAATGCTTCCACGGGTAGACATGGGAAATACAGAATTAACAAGATCAGACAGGCGACTCAAGCAGAGCGCCAAAAAGGCTGTCTGAAATGTCTCAATAGCAGAAGTCATTTGATCCTTTGCTTCAGAAGTGAGAGCTGGTGGAACTCCTTTGACATCTGTATCACGTGAAATTCTTTCAAGTAGGTTTTCTACCATAGACAAAAGTTTTGGATACCCAGTTGTGAATGTCTCTTTCACAAAACTTGATGCAGTGAAAGTGGATTTCATCTGGCTTGCAAAAGATTTCACAAGGGCCTCCCAAATACGAACTGTTAGCATAGGATCACCATCCTGATGAAGTATGAAGTCACATAAGTGGCAAACAAAACTAAATGAGTGACAGAAATAAATATTTGTCAAAAGCGGGAAACATATAGGAGTTTTAAAAGTGATTAAGTGAGAAAGCAAAAACCTAAAAATGCCATTTGGTGCATCAACACTCTAAAGAAGGGCATCTTTGATCTTTTTATTAAGAAATCAGCTCAGAATGTTTTTCTCTCAACTGAAAACACTCAGAAAAAGTCTACAGCCAAGTAATGTAGGATTAAAGTGGCAGAAATTCTAGACTGAACAATCACAAGCATTTTTATTCAGCAGAGTACATTTTAAGCAATTATATTTATTTTAAAGAGAGGCAAAAATCAAAAGCAAGAGAATATCTTTAAGTCAGTTTGAAACAGTTTTAATCAGCTGTGAGACCAGGGGATATGATACAATGTCTGCATAAATCAAAAGCAAACACTAATCAGCTGTGAGACCAGGGGATATGATCCTGTGTCTGCATAAATCCAAAGCAAACACTATATTCTACTTGGTACTCATGAAGTTACATCCAGATTGTTTAACCCTCGTAGCTTTACCAATAGTATGATATTTATTAGAAAAACTAATCCAAGGATAACTTTCCCTCATCCATTTTTCACAACCAAATACACAAAATCATGGTTATTCTCAACAGAAACTGAGGATTCTTCCAACTACTTCATCGCTCGTCCTCTCTTTTCTTTTTGGGCACTTGTTGCTGTGTATTTTGCAAATCATGAAATCAACTTGTGAACAACAAATTTTCAAATTATTGATCTTTACTTTTGTTTCTGCTCTTTTCTTTTTAATCCTCAAATCTGTATGCAACTGTTTAGAGTAGCTAAATGCTTAAGATGCTTAATAAATGAATTATTTTCTTGGAATATCTCTATGCATTGAGTTCTCCATAACAATAATAAACTAATAGTAACTAAAAATAAATCCCTCATGTGTCATGTCCCACTATATTTAAGCTTGCATATCCTTGTGTTTATATCCATGCTGCATAGGCCACCGGCACACTCAAAGAATAACTGAATGAGTGCCAACAGCCATGGAAAAATCATCACAGAGTGAAAATGTAAGCACAGAGAAAGGTAAGCAAAGAAACAAATGGTCTCAGAAATATTCACTTCAAAGAGGAGTCATCTCATAGGACCCAAGAAACCCACTTTCACACCATGACAGCAACAATATCAATGTGGCTTTTACTCAAAACACTTAGCATCACAGTAAATACAATCAGAAATTGTCTTAAGCTGAAAATTAAGATTCTCATGGCACCTATTAGAGAAAGAATTAAG
Source organism: Ipomoea trifida (assembly GCA_003576665.1). Taxonomy (NCBI): domain Eukaryota; kingdom Viridiplantae; phylum Streptophyta; class Magnoliopsida; order Solanales; family Convolvulaceae; genus Ipomoea; species Ipomoea trifida. The sequence continues at coordinate 1,773,304 of CP025654.1, forward strand.
CTTGAGAAGAACAAATAAGAGCTTTTACTCACCTGCATGACCTCGTCAAGAAGCAAAACATGAGTAAAGGGGTCTCTTTTCTTGGACAACACCCTCTGTAAATGCCAGATTGCAACTACAATGGAATGCAATTGATCCATACAACTGTTCATCCTTTGCCACAGAGCTTCCTTGGCCTTTGCGCTTCCCCCAAGCTGCGGTGTTCCACTCCTCTGCACACCCCCCGGCCCAAACGCTCCACCTGCAGATATTGCCTTCATATCCAATGCAGAGCTTATACTCTTCACGCCCAATCCTTTGTACTTGCTCACCAGCCCGTCCACAGTTCCTCTCAGCTCCCCCATGTTGTAAAACACTTGCAGGCCAGCCCCAACCTCTGCTTGGTTCAGATCTTCAACTCCCTTCTCCAATACACGCATTCCTTCAGCCCGTAATTTCTGCCCGGTTTCAGTCACCCATTTCAGTTCCGAGTCCACTACATCGATGCCAGACAAATGGTACTCGTTGTGGAGCGATAGTATCTCGAAATGAAGCTGTGCAGCTTTCGATAAGTCGAGCTTCTCGTGGTCCTGCGTTGAATCCATGAGATCGCGGAGCTTCTTCGAGAGGCGGAGAAAACGAATTGTGGACTGGAGAAGCTGAGTGGTAGAGTGGAGATTGGAGAGCTGGAGAGTCTTGGCGGCAATGACGCGATGCGGATCGGAGAGCTCGGATCGGACTCGTTGGAGCGAAGACTGGAGAGAGGAGACGGAGGAACGGAGAGAGGAGAGAGCCGAGTCCGCCGCGCGAATAGATGAGAGCTGATTGAGCAGATCCTCGTGGCGGGAGAGCACTTCATGGCGGAGCTGGTGGTCAAGTAGCCGGAGACCTTCCTGAAGCTTCTCGATGCGAGACGCCGCCGATCCGGAAGACAACGCGGCAGAGGAGAATCGCGCGGAATCAAAATCCGGCGACAGGAATGCGGAAAATATCTGATCGGAGGCGAACGAGTCAAGCGGCGAGGAAATTGGAGGAGAGAGTGAAGCCGGAGAGGTGCCAGTGGTCGGAGTCGGAGCTATGCCGCCGGCGGACGTAGGGTTCGCGACGAGGGATCTATCTCTGATACTGGTGAGACGTTGTAGGGGAGAGGAAGCTGCGGCTGCTGCGGCACTGGAATACGGTGATCTCTGAATCACCGGAGAAGCCATTGTTCACGGCGGAGAACGTCGGCGCTATCTATCAGTCTTCGTTACCAGTCTCGGAAAATTGATCGGAAGTAAAATGAAAGAATCATTTATTTTTCATTAGACCCTTTTCTGAGGCTAAAACTTTAAAAACTTAGAAATATGTGGGCTATTATAGAAAAGGAAATTACATTTTTGCCCTATAATTGTATCCATATTTATATTTTGAGTTATATGTATTATCATCTTTAACTCTTAATTTTTGCACAAAGTGGTTATTTTAGTTAGCGAATTACCAAATCAACCACTTTATTAAGTGATTAATTGATAGCAAAAATAATCTTCGAGAGACTGAAATCGTCACTTTACTTATAACGTAGGAGTTAAAGATAACCAAAGAGGACATCATTGAACAATCTTAATTGATTAGAGGTGATGAATATCTTTTGTGCCCAAATTATACAAGCAAGAGATGAAAACTAGAGGATTGTCAGGATAGTCACATTTTGCATCCTTCAATGATTCTAGGGGCGAAATTACCAAGATATCTTAATAGAGAACTCAATTGAGTAAAACCATTAAAATTGAAGACCTAATTAAGCACAAAATGCCATTTAGGACCACTGTTACAGAAATCCCGTCTAAGCGGCCGACTAGGCCGCCTAGACACTGACTAGGTTGCATATACACCGATTAGTCATTGTTCCCTTCTTTTTTAAATGTGTTATTTCATTACAAACGACATCGTTTTGAACGAAATAACCCTAAATTGTTCGAATTCTAGTTGTTTTATATGCTAATATTTAATATTTTAGTATTAACTATTAAAGTATTAAATCGTTTAAAAAAATTATATAAATTTTAGAAAATAAAATAAAAATTATGCGGACGCTTAGGCGCTGATTAATCCCCGTTAGGCGCCCTAGTGTCTGAGAAACGCTAGTAATTTTTTCAATTATGTTTAATACAAAATTAAGAAAAATCACTATAATCGATAACTAAACTGGATATTAACTTAATTAATTTATGATAAGTTTAGTTTTTTTGTTTATAAGAAGAGGGGAACATCAAAAGAAAAAAAGAAAGAAAAAAAAAAGATTACATGCAATCGCCATCTTCCTGACTGAGAGGAGCTTGCCGATAAAAGCTAGCGCCAATTTGATCCTCATGAATCTTCGTCTTCAGCGGGGTTTCCTCCAGCATAACCAAATCACTATTGATGTTGAGAGATTCTTTAGCTAACACATCAGCAATCCTGTTCTACTCCCTGCAGACGTGAGTGAACTCAAGATTTTCGAACATACTAGTCGCAATAATGCACCTTTAGATGATGTTTCTATAGTTGCCTCCCAATTTAGTATTACCTCGCAGAAGATCATTCGTAGTATTTGAATCACATTCAATAATGAGCTTTTGGATACCCAAACTAGAAGCCAATTGCAACCCCTGGAGCACGCCCCAAGCCTCTGCCTCCCCTATTGAACAATGGCCATTCTTTGACATAAAACCTCCTTTCTAACAACCGTAATGATCTCGCAACACACCACCACACTAGCGACATTGCTAACAGTGGAGTAGCTACCATCGACGTTGCATTTTTCCACCCTTGCGACGATTTCTTCCACGAGACAATAGTATCCACTACCTGACTAGCGCGAGCTCCTGGATTCATCTGCTTAGCAAACGCCTGAGTAATCTCCAACTCCTTTTGCTCAAACCAATAAATCTTCTGACTAAGAGGAGTGGTACGCCCATTGAATATTGCATCATTGCGCCATTTTCATAGCCACCATAAACGAACTGCAAACCTCGCCGGCAAACTATCATCAAGCCCCACTCTGCTGTCCCTCTAATGTTCGCTACCAGCCAAGCTTTCCAATCTAATCGACTGAGGTTAGACATAACCACTAGGCTCAAAACAGCACGCCAAATGCTCTGCGATTCTTTGCAGCAGCGAAATGTGTGATTACAATCCTCTAGTTGTCCTGGAAAAAAATACAGCAAATGTTAGATGTGAGATTCTGTTTGGCACATTCAACATTAGTCAGGATCCTCCTATGCTTAACAAGCCAAATAAACAAACATATTATTCTATGATAAGTTTAGTTTAGCTTAAGCTGAAAAAAAAAATAAAAATAAAAATTCCCACGATATCACGTGACGACATGCCTTCGTAAGCGAATCCATCGTCGTTCCCACTCTCGGTTAAATTAACGGCCGCAGCCGACGTAACTCAATCCAGTAGGGTAAACTCACCGCCAATTCAAACTCCGTCCCGGCGGCCGCGGCCCAAGTCTAACGGCAACTATGAGTGCGGTTCAGATCTCAAATCCAGGTTCGAACCCGAATATAAAAGCGGATCCCAAATCACTCTCGTTCGACGAGGTTTCAAAGCTCTTCTCTCTGCCCCTCTCCGATGCTGCTGATACATTAGGTAACTCTGCTTCTGTATCTCACTAATCTTGTGCCATATGTAAGGATTTGCTAGCGTTTTAATGGTGATTAACTAGGGTTTCGTAACTTTCGTTGGATATATGGTGAATGTGCAAGTGAAATTTTTGAGTCCTTTCTTAGAGCATGCTTCAATGAAGTCCGGCCATTTTAGGTCGGACTTGAACCAAATTTCTTCCGAGCTCAGTCCAAAATATTATGCTGTAGTAATTTTAGCTATGTCTGAACAAATTTTGGCTGCATATATGAGCACTAATCATCCTGCATTGCATAGGATACGCTTCAATACAGTGAAAATAACATGGAATCAATAGCTTTTGCCAAATTTATTCACTGTTAGGTGTAAAGTTTGAGCATTTTCTGGAGTTGTCTCTTGAGTTAAAATTAGGCATAAGTAAGAATGAAGGTTGTGCATCTCACGTAATACATTATGTGTTTTGTGGAGTTTATCTCTTACACGAGATCAGATTTGTATTCTTTCACGAGTCCAGTCTGGTACCTGGTACATGAACTGATTGACTTCTATTCTACAGGTGTTTGTACTAGTGTGCTCAAGAAAATATGCTATGAGAATGGTCTCGTGAGGTGGCCATATCGAAAGGTATGATGTTGATTATATGGCTTTCAAAACTGTGCCACAATATTTACTTGTATATTGATAGTTAAGTACTCGGACCTGCCCTCCTTTGGATGCAACTTTTATTTCAGGAAAAGGTAATCCTGCTTGCCTTATTCTCACTTTTGAATTGTCTTCGAGGTTCAGTTTCTTTCTGGAAAGAGTATTGAGGAAATAAAAAAGGATGCTGCAAAGGAAAAACAGGAACAGCATGCTGAATTGCCAAAACCTGCTGGAGAAAAGCCTAACCTTCCAGCAAATTCTACTCCGTCCACATCCAAGTAAGCTAATTAGGTTTCAAAATTCTTTTCAAAAAAAAAAAAAGGTTTCAAAATTTACATTTTTGGGAGGCACACTTCTAGCCCATGGATTTATAGATGCTAATTCATATAGCATCCTAATGTAGGGTTGCATCAGTCTTTTTTCTCATAGTTGAAATGAGATGTTATTATTTTAACAATTTTTGTACTTGGTTTTCTTTGAACTCGAGATGGATGAGCGAGGATCTCTTAAAGATTGAATAACAGCTGTGCAATATATTTGTGCAGCTTCCTTAGAATTAAGTATATTGCATTTTTAATTAATAATCTCTTGCATATTGTCTCTCTTATAGAACAGGGAGTCATTTCCTTATAGCTGCTTTTTGCGCATGATAAAGAACTTGTTGTATTAGGTAAATTTATTTTGGGGAGTAGAGCCTTTTAATTTGACTAGCACCAAACCTATTTGAGAAACCTGAGCTTGATAGTTGCATAATAATGGAGATAAAGGAAGACAACTTTGTTGGTAGTATATATAGCTGCCATTGTCATTCCAAATAGCATATTTTCCTTGTCATTATGAATCCTGAAATTGGGAACTGAAAAATTATGTGAACACTTGTACTTAATATGATCTGAATTCCACCAACAGAGGACCTTATGAATTACCTTCCATCAACGTCTTGTCTGTTTCATTCTGATTTTCAATTCTCACTTTTTATATGCCTTTGATTTTAGTGTTTAATACTTATTTCATTGTAGAGGCTCCCCATTGCAAAACAAAGGCAGTAGTGCTGGACAGGAAATGCCAAAATCCGCAGCCGCTTCCCAGCAACAAGGAAGCAAGACTGCTCAAACTTTGAGTTCCCAGCATTTGTTAAGCGTTAACTTGCCAAAAGGTACTACAGCTGGTTCTGATGAATTTAAATATGGATTTCCATCAGATGGCTTGTCAGCAATCTCTTATAAATGGTGGGGAAGCAGAAGTACTGATGGTAATGAGGATACCAAAAAAGAAGGCAATGCTGAAGAAAGCAAGCAGCAATCAGCAGTGCCCATGGATGAATCTGCAGTTAAGACAGATAAAAGCAATGTAGATTCCTTCGGAGCCGATTCACTCTCTGATTTGCGAGAACAAGCTGCCAAGGAAGGGAAAGAAGCCCTGAGGCTCGGAGTCTATCGGGAACACAGTCTATTCAAGCTTGATTTGACAAAGAGAAAGGTGCTTCTTCAAGTATTTAAATCAGCATATCCTCCACAGTGGGAACAGGAGTAACTTCAAATACCTTTGTGCTAACAGTCATGTAGTATGGACCTGAACCTCTGCTCATTTCTTCTTCATATGATACAAAATGAAGGGTGAACTTAATGTTGTTTTTGTATTGCTTAGTAGAGCTCTGGTGACTGTAAATAGTGGAAAATAGGCTTCATTAGACATTCTTGTTGCAATTTTTTTGTTGTGTACTAATCAAAGGTATTTTGGATATCTAGTGAGATATTTGAGCTTTATTTAAATTTAAAATATTTGCATTAAATATTTACGTTAACCAATAGTTACCTAGTTCTATTATTATAATAAACATTTTTTTTCATATTTTGAAATGGATGAGGATAAGAGGAAAGAGATGTTGATGGAGTATAGGATAAAACATCACACCCCAACAAGAAGCTTCCTGCAAGCCTGAATCTGGGGCTTCTTCTTCAGGTATGCAGCGCTTTCTTTCTCGTTCCTTGCTTGTTCGCTTTGATTCCATTTGACAGGTGATCCTTCTCATTCTGGTCGATGAAACCAATGCCAATTCATTTGGGAGCCAGTTTACTCTCTGATTTGAGAAAACGAGCTGCCAAAGAAGGGAAAGACCCGAGGCTTGGAGTCTATCAGCAACACAGTCTATTCAAGCTAGATTCAACAAAAAGAAAGCACTTCTTCAGGTATTTAAATCACCATATGGTCCATATCCAAATATGTGCAGACATGACTAACAATTATGACTCTCAAATCCTTTTTGCTTACAAGTATGTTGTTAGCTGGTCTGGAAACTCTGTCAGTAATTTGTTGAGTGAATTTTAATTTGTTTTACTCATTTTTTATAAATTGCCATGTCAAAATCCTAAATTTTTATTTTTGGAATATAAAAATAACGCGTTAAAGATTATTATTTGTTTCAAATTCACAAAGCATGATGTTGATAAAAATCATAAAATGTTTAGCTCTTAGGCCTTGTTTGGTTATTGGCATATTTGACCATATTTAGTGTTTTGACTGAGTCAAAACATCGTGTTTTACTCGAAATCGCCAAAACTGCAAACATTATTTTGGGGTTTAGTGTTTTGGTTAGACTTGCAAATTTGCAACACGACCGTTAACATCACACGGAATCAAAGATTACAACAATGCTTGTGGCCTGAGTTGGGATTACAAGGCGAATTTTGTCAAAGTGCACTTTTTAAATAATGACTGAATTTTTTCAAAAAATAAAATATTATAACATTTTTAAACGAATTTTTTATACAACAAAAGTTGTAAAAGCTTGCTTCTTTTTCTCTTTTTCTTTATTTAAATTGCAAGGAATGTTACGTTGTCCAGTTGTATATTATTGATTGGGATTAGGATTTGATCTCAGCTGATTCTTGTCAATTGTTTTATAAAATAATGTATTAATTATTCATGGGATAATTAATAATTGAAAAAAGAAAAAAGGAAAAAATTAGATTGGCTACTTGCAAAAGCTGCTGCTTGCTGCTGCCAATTCTTTTTAATTCTTCTTTATGCTAATCCTAGTATAAAGATATTCCCACGTGCCATACATGTGGTGCACGTGCAAGGTTTTGTTATTATGCAATATAATTTTATTTTATTTTTGAAAGGATGCAATATAAGGTTTTAAAACATAGATCACATTCCCATGTGAGATTCTCTGAGTTAACGGCCAAGATTGATTTTATCCACTTAAGCCAACTAGTCACCCTCTATATGTATTGAATTAATACCATTTTTATTCTATAATGATATTTTTATTTTTGATTCTTTACTTAAAAACTTAATCTGATCCGATTCAAATATTTTGGAACAAATATCGTTATTTTAAAACAAATTAAACATAAATAAAAACTAAAATAAAATATGCTAATCTTTATGTGTGTATTTAAGATTAAATTTACTTTTTTTTTTTTTTTTTTTTTTTTTGTGACGAGAGAAATTCACCATCACTATTACTTGATGGTGTGTATTTGGTAAACCATAATGTTATGTAATAGTCTGCAAATCACACAGAGTAAATAAGTTGTACTATTAAGATCATATGCAATATACTCAATTAAGAAAGTATTAATAAAAATCGAATTCATAACTTTCTAGTATGAGAATTATATTTTAACAATTCTGACCTATTTAAGGATCATGTTTTTTTTTTTTGATAATAAGGATCATGTTTAATTTACTTGTTATATGGTCAGGCACATCAATTTAGTTAATTAATCTTGTCCAAATTTTGGGAATATAGAAAAGGATTTGTAGGAGCCATACTTTAATGAAAAGTCTATTGTCCAAAATCAATGACTTTTTCCCCCACCATTAGAGGGGGCTTTAGGATAATTTGTTGACTACGCAAGTCCCTCCATCCACGATTGGACTTTTTCTTTCATTTTTTAATTAATATATTTGAAATCTCAACTTTTTTTTTTTTGTTTTTTTCTTAATACATAATAATGGAAAAATAATAATAAACTATATGAGATTGCATAAATTTAAAACGCGTAATACTATATGTGTAAAGTAAAGTAACAATTTGACTTTATCTTATACAGTATACAATGTAAGCAAATTAAGTTGTTCGGAGCCAAAATATGATGTCATTAAATCAATGCACACATTTACTTCTTTACGGATATGCTCACTTGAACATATCCAGTTATCCACTTAAGCTAGGGAAAGCCGCCTTATCACCGGAGAGCGAGGGGAGGAGGGAATAAATATTAATTAAATAAAATCTCTAAAAATGATTCTTCAAAAAAAAAAAATATCTAAAAATGAAAATTGAAGTGGTGATTATAATTTTATGTGTAGATGAGTATTATAGACTTACTAAACAATACGTCAATGGAATACCAAGATTATAATTTCAATAACAATTTGCTTTGATATTAACATAAAGTCCAAGGGAAATAACTAAACTAACTCATTAGGTTTTGACATGCACGGAAGTAAAATATATAGCACATGATGACATTATAAGATATGGGTATTTGTATGATAAGGAGTATAATATATGAAGAGTATACTTTATGTGGAATCAAATAATCTGATAAGTTCGACTGAAAATTCCCTAGGTATAATATGATGGGATGTGGTTAGTGACGGGTGGAAATCCATATTTATAATAACATAGTAGGAAACGCAAGTTACGCAATGCTTGAATCTCCCCACAAGTCTAATATGATGGGATGTGGTTAGTGACTTCTCGTGACATGTGTATATTGGTGTAATGTCTGGAGCAGTGGCAATGAAATTGACATATTTGTCTACAATGCAAGTGATGCAACTTCTCAACCACAGAGGTCGAGAAATATCAAAACCTAAGTTAATATAGTAGACTTACTGTATAACCTCATCAATTTATTTTAAAATCTCATTGTATTAGTTTTTAGAAAAAAGGTTGAGTATAATAACAATAATAATAATAATTCACATCTAAAAGGATTTTGATATTTGAAACGAAATTAATGGGAAAAAATGATTTTATTTTATTTGATTACCTTAAAGCTAGAGAGACAACAACGTTAATATAATAGACTTCATTATTCCCAAAACCATGAAATTCAATTATGAGCACAAAATATCATAGGCTGTGGCAGTCCAATGAGGTCATGCTACCACCTTTCTCCTTTTAATGACTCCAAAATTTGAGCTGTATTTAAGCGTGGCATCTTGGCATGCAGACAAAAAAATATTTTTCCCATTTCTAGATACAAGAATTGATTAATTAACTTGATATAAGTTCATAAATTTTGATTAATTAACTTGAAATAAGTTCATAAATTTTGCTATTAAGAACCAAAAAGTATAAAATTATAAATTTGTATTGCATCTACTAAGACTTAAACTCACAACCTCTCATATAAAAATGCAACTTAATGTTACTAGACCACAAAATCTTAACACATATTATGAATATTTAATTTATTTACAAGTACGTATTCTATTATTAACTAAAGATACATCATTGGAATCAATATCCATAGTGCGCATGGTAAACCCTGATCTATAATATAATTTGCGCCATTTCAGACATAATTCATTATTGATCTCATTTACCAGTCTCTACATTTTAAGTTTGAGAGATCTAGGACACTAATTTTAGAGTTCAAAAAAAAAAAAAATTGAGAGATCTAAAATTCAAAAAATTGATTAGAGGTGATGAATACTATTTGTATGCAGAGCGTATAGACAAGGGTGGAACTGAAGACTAATTAGATGACTTGCGATTTACTTTCTCCAATATTTTTGAACATGAATTCTGAAGGCTTAGAATTAATTTATCGTAAATTGAAAAACTTAAAATATAAAAAGAATTTTTTGAAAAAACCCAAAAAATAAATAAATAAATAAGTAAATACTTGAAAGCTGTCAAGCACTAAATAACTGCCCACCCTATGTTTCTCGAGCACAGTGATGCCAACCATGCCTTTTGTGCTTCTATTAAATGCCCAATTTCTCTGACTTTTTATTTTATTTTATTTTATTTTTTGCGTTTTTCAATTTTTCATACTGCTGAGCAGCTGAGGTCAGTGGTCACAGAATTCTGCAACATACAACTCATACAAAAACTCCCTGACTTTAAATTAAAATATAAAATTATTTATTTATTAATATCCTAGGAATACAATATTTATATTATTAAACTACTAATTATTACTCAGCAAATTTGTGATCTAATGGCATATGGTGATTTTTTCACATGAGAGGTCATTAGTTATTGATTAGACGTACAAATCAATCCAAACAAATCCCGACCATGTTCACTGCACTAAGAAGATCTTATCCGATAAACTTGACCGATAAGATATTAGCAAAGATTAGACGCATGCCATTTGCCTATGTTAGTCATGGCCCACCAACGCCCCTCGATCAAAGCCCATCGCAAAGGTCATCCCCGTGTAATTTGTCTCTCTTGTATAATTTGCAGATTATTAATAGTGACAACAGATTTCTCTCGCCACTTAAAAAAAAAAAAGGAAAAAAATATAGCATCACCCTACAATTTAATACTAAAATAATAGTAAAGTTCTGCTAATTTGGATGCATTAACTGAAATGTACAATGTTAATTATGATTTTTTTTTGTATATAATAATAATATATGAAGTTATGAATACAGTAAAATATAGTTAAATGAATAATAATTATTATTGTTTACAGTTTAAATAGTAAATATTTAAATTAATTATAAATTGTCAAAATTCATGACATCTAATAGTGTGATATACAATATATGATAATTACTTTTGAATTAGTTAATTATATTCGGTAAGTATTGCTAATTAGTGAAAAAATATGCTTAAATGATAATATGACCATAAATAATTAACTTCTGATTACAACTTGGACTCCATTAACTAAATTATCGTAATTAATAATTAGGTTCAACCGTTCAAGTAATTAGTCATGTCATAATTATATAGTGGCAATACAAGTAATAATTACAGATTTGATATTTAATATCCGACAACATTTGAAAAATATATAATATTTTTTTAGCAACAAGCACAAAAGATATAGACATAATTAAATGATACTAGTCTTGAGACACAATTGTCAATTTTATTTTGCTAGTAGTCGCATGGAAGGAAATATGTATTTGACCGTATTGTAAATACAACCCGCCGGAGACATTTCAGACAACAAAGTGACCGGTGAATAGTCGTTTGTTGCTTTTGAAGAACGAAGTAGGAGACCAATGTCGCTTTCTCCACCGCATTGCCTTTACTAGTAGGAGGTGGCCATCTGGTCGCCTTCTCTGTACTTCAAAAGCGACCATCGACCGTTCACCGATTGTCGATCGCTTTATTGTTAGAAATGTTCCCGGAACCTTAGTGATATGTAATAGTAAGTCACTAACTAACCGATTTTTGAGCTTCATTGCATTAAAATAAAACGTTGATTGGTGTAATTGCACATTTAAAAAGTTTAGGGGGTCTAATTGATTTCGAACTAAGATTGACATCTTTAGTTGTGAACACTAGTGTACATACAAGCTGATAGGGGTAAAATCTCGGTCTACGTATCCCGACCTCCCGGGTTGTGTTCCTGGTTAGGGATTGACCGGACCCTCCGAGTCTTCCTCCCGGTCTGACTAGGCGGGGCACCCTTGCGTTCCGGGCTGTAGTAGAGGCCTTTGTGGAGGTTCGGACCAGAGACCCCGCACTCGCGCTCCTTTCCGCCGCCATGTTGGACTGACAAAGTGACCGGTGCATGACCGCCACGCGTCCCACATGCCGCCAGACCGGAACCCTTACCAGAGCCACTATAAAAGGCGCATTTAATACGGTGGAAAGGACTTTTGGCTATTTCTTCTAATACAGTAGCTAAGAGACCGGGAACCTCTAACCCACTGTCACGTAGCTCGGTCTCTCCTAGGGTATTGTACCTTGTACCCGATCTGATATAAATACAGTAGTTTGTTCTGTATTTTGCTGTATCACAAGCATTTGAAGACTTATAAATCAATTAAGACACATTCACCATTTATCTCATCCACCTATCTCAATATTGTAAGGTAAATTATAATTTAGCAATAAATATGAAGTTGAACTAGTATAATGTAAATACAGGTATAATCTTCCCCCTAAATACAGGTATAATCAATAGTATAGTGGGTATAATCAATAATAATGAAAATCAGAATAAAAAATTGATATTGTCTGTAAACGTTACTGTAGATATCATTTGCTATGGTTAGCATTTGCCACGATATAAATGCTGTGTGTTCACCACTTTTGCTTTTCCTTTACTCTCTCTCTCTCTCTCTCTATCTTTCTCTCTCTCAGGTTTCCTCCATTGCAAACCAAGCTTTCTATCCAGCTTTGCTTTGAGGTCCCTTTGCACCCCACATTTCACACCACCTCACCAAACTGTGTAACCCACCCTACCATTTTTGGCATCTGTTTCTCTCTCTACAGTTGTCCGTGAGAAAGATTAGATTTTTTGTCTGGCCGTGTTTGAGGAATTGTATTGTTTTCATCAATTCTTTTTTGGACCACATTAGCCCATTTCCATTTCCCCCCCTTTCTTCTGCTTCTGAACTACTCATCTGCAGAGAAAAAAACTGTGGCTTTGGCTTTGGCTTTTGTGGGTTCTTTGAGTGTTGTGTTTCATCTCTGCATTGGCTTATCCATCTATGCTTGTTGGGTCTCTGGTGGAAAAAGAGGCTTTTTCTTTACTCCTTTGGCTTCTCTCAAAGAGGAAGATCAGAGGGGTTAGGTTTCTCCCTTTCTTTTTCTTTTCTGGAGGTAATTCCCCTTCTTTTCTCCTTTGAATCACTTTATATCAGATCCAATTATCTGTCTTTATGTTTCATTTGCTTTGCTGTTAAGTCATGCCTTTGTTTCTTTCTTCTTTCAATTGTATTCCCATTTCCAGGATAAAGATTTCTGGGAAATTGGAGCTCAGCCCTCTTTAATTTTGTCAATGCTAGTAAGAATTTGGAAATATTTGATGTTTTTTAATTTACTTGAATTTATGGATTAATTAAATTTTTGGGGCAGTAGAAGGTTGTTGTACTGTGTATGAATGTTTATTCAAGAATGACTGTAATGTCTGTGACTCTGTGTACTTCCATCCCTAGTGGTGATATCAAAGTTTATTCCTTTTAGTTGCATTATTGGGGGAAAAAATCACCTTTTATACTTCTGGGTACTGTGTGTTGTTGAGGATGTTGACTTTAGACATGGTAAATTACTAAATTTTAGCTTCTTTTCACAAAATTTCTTCAGATGAATTCAGAACTACATTTATTGTTTAGGTCAAGTACATATATATGTTTGCAATATACATAATTTTATACTTGTGTCTTGTGATTTCAGTTTTTGCCATAAAGTTTGTGGCTTTATAGTTGTTATACAGTGGAAACTGGAAAACTTTTCCTCCTAATAGTCTCTAGGTTTTGGATGTTGAATTAGATGTGCTGATTTGTGGCTTCTTTAAGCATTCCAAACCACTATATAATCGATAAAATTGGGGCGATATGTTTGCAGCTTGCTTACATGTTTAATTCCGTTGTGTTTCCGGGATTCAGGATAGCGATGGAGTAAATTGGAGTTCGAAACGTAGAGGACATAGACTGATTTTGCCTTTGCATATCGTTTTGCTGAAAATGTCATCGGGGGATTTAAATGCTGAATTGTCGAAGAAGACATCATTTTTTGGTCTAAAACTATGGGTTATCATTGGTATTTGTGTTGGTGTGTTCATTGTTGGGATTCTATGTCTTTTGTCAGTATGGGTAACATTTCAGAGAAAATCTAGACGAAAACTTGACAAGTACTCACATTATCAAATACCTAACGTCTCGAAGGATATCAAGATTGATAGAGTTGCTGTAAATGATCAGCCCGAAAGTTTGTTTCTAACTATCCATGATAAATCGAGTGAGAAGAATTCTGAGAAACTGATAGCTCATTTAGATAGGAGTAAATCGAGTGACGGGGATAACATCAGTCAATGCAGCTCGATTTACCATCACGAAAGGGGATTTAGTTCACAATCGGGGGAGGAAGGTAGCTCGGGAACCGTTCGAAAGCAATCTTCTTCTTATGGACTTCCCATGGCATCTCCTTTGATTGGCTTGCCCGAGTTTTCACATCTGGGGTGGGGCCACTGGTTCACGCTTAGAGATCTCGAGCTTGCAACAAACCGTTTTTCTGCAGAGAATGTGATTGGAGAAGGAGGCTATGGAGTTGTTTATAAAGGTAGATTGATTAACGGGACAGAAGTAGCAGTAAAGAAGCTCCTGAATAATCTGTGAGTATCGACTTCATAATTTTTCGTTTTCTTTTTTTCCCCGTTTTCTTTCATTTATCATTAAATGACCGATTTCCCTTCAGTGGGCAAGCAGAGAAAGAGTTCAGGGTTGAAGTGGAGGCCATTGGCCATGTTCGACACAAGAATCTTGTGCGTCTTCTTGGTTATTGCATAGAAGGTGTTCATAGGTGAGCATCTTCTTGGTTAAAACCGTTAATTCTGAATTGCATATCCGTTTCCTGAAGTTATTCGTTACTCTCTTGAAGGATGCTGGTGTACGAGTACGTTAACAACGGGAATTTGGAGCAGTGGCTTCATGGAGGTATGAGACAACACGGTACCCTTACTTGGGAAGCTCGTATGAAGATTCTTCTCGGTACTGCTAAGGCGTAAGTTCAATTTTCCATCGCATCTGATTGAATGTGTACCTTATGTCTTCCCTTTTCGGGCTCTAACTTTGTACTGATTGCGTACTTCTTAATTTGTTTTATTGCAATTACAAACGTGTAATCGAGAATAAAATATATTTCTTGCAGGCTTTCATACCTACACGAGGCTATAGAACCTAAAGTTGTGCACCGAGACATAAAATCCAGCAATATTCTTATCGATAGTGACTTTAACTCCAAGGTTTCGGATTTTGGACTGGCAAAGCTCTTGGACTCGGGAGAAAGTCACATAACAACGAGAGTAATGGGAACATTTGGGTATGATTTTTTTTGCTATGTTCTGTCTATTTACGTATTTGCTATTTTAATGGTTGAACGCTAAAGGTAGTTTCTTGTATGTTTTTCAGCTATGTGGCTCCGGAATATGCAAATACTGGGTTGTTGAACGAAAAGAGCGACATTTACAGTTTTGGTGTCTTACTACTCGAAGCAATTACGGGAAGAGACCCGGTGGACTATGGTCGGCCCGCTAATGAGGTAGTCTAACCTTAACGCCTTCCCCCACCCAATCCCCCCGAATCCCGATAACCTTTTGGTGTTTGTGTTTGTCAATGCTCGGTTTAGTAACTCATGTGTCCCCTTGACAGGTAAATCTTGTCGAGTGGCTCAAAATGATGGTTGGCTACCGCAGAGCCGAGGAAGTCGTGGATCCTAACCTCGAAGCTAAACCTAGTACCCGCTCTCTGAAACGTGCACTTCTGGTGGCACTTAGATGCGTGGATCCCGACTCTGAAAAGCGGCCTAAAATGAGTCAGGTTGTTCGGATGCTGGAAGCAGATGAATTCCCTTATCGCGAGGTGCATTTCCGTTTCTTTCCTCAAAATCTCGAGTTTTCAGTTGCCTAGTTCTTACAACACGCCCTTATCTCTTCTTTTTTACTGCATTTTGGTATCATTCCTAACGAGAGTATCCACCGTCTAACTATAGGGTAGAGACTTATCACAATAACACAAAAAATAAAAAATAAAAAAAGTATTCACAGTACGTTTTACTGATGGATTATTATCACGGTCCGATGACTATATATGGCAAATGAGTTATATAGTCGTAGAAAGTTGTAAAAGCGGGAGGTTGCAGTGTGCCAGAGCTTAAGCTTTTTATATTATATATGCATTGGTTCAGGACCGTAGGAACAGAAAAAGTCGAACAGCGAGCATGGAAATTGACTCGATAAAGGACGGTTGCTGTTCAACCGATGTGGAAAGCAGAGCGGGACAGTCAGACAGCATCCATGGATAGGAACCAGACAGACTCGCAGACACATGACCCCGGTGAATAATTGTGCGCTCTTTTCAAACGTTTGTTTGAAGATAAGAGATTCCCGCGTGACAGATAACCCCACATGGATGATGATGATAGTGTTGCTTTAAATCTCGAGTCGTTGGCTGTTCTTTCAATGTAGATTTAGTACACCGTTAGGCAGCGAGCTGCCAGAATCGAAGGGGGAGCGTTATGTAGTAGGGATCAAGATTGAGATCATTACTGTACAGTTTTTAAGTTATTGTGTTTTGAGAATCATGTGTTTTGTTGCCCTTCAATACATGACACCTTTGAGATCATTCTTTGTCTCTTTTAAGGTTTTTGTTGAGTTTCTGTTCTTGATTGAGATCATTAGTGTTTTATGGATCAACCATATCACTCTTAATCGTTTTTACGATCAAACGCTTACTACTATATAGCTTATGGCAAATATGCAACTACATTACCTTTTACCTGAGTAACAGATACTTGTGTAACAATCTGTACTATATATACTGATGACATGATGCTAGAATTGACTCTCCCGACTTCAGGTTGGTCCACTGACATTCTTTTTACCATTATGTGAAAAGTTATAGCTGATAGCATATATACAATTATATGTTTTTTAGTAGTTGCGTAATAATCAGTACTACATATACTGATGATATGATACTGAAATTGACCCTCCCGAAAACAGTACTACATATACTGATGACATGATACTGGAATTGACCCTCCCGACAATCAGTACTACATATACTGATGACATGATACTGGAATTGACCCTCGGCTTCGGCCTAACAATGATTCATTGATTTCATTGCCTTTTCTCTTTACCAATGACAATGGACCAACCTGAATCCACAAGGGATGATGGTAAGCTCAGACAGTCCTAATAATTGAGGACAAGGGAGGAGGGAGACCATAAAGAAGATTCCTTGTGGGACCCAAATGATTGGGATGTGTCTAAACCAATTTTTAAGGAAAAAAAGAAAAATTGTGTGTAAGTATCATTGAATCCAATCAACATTATTAGCTGCTGGTTGTGTTTGTTGTCCTAAATGAAAATTTAGCCTCATTTGAAAGGAAAATCGTACATGCCCACAAATGATAATGACTTCAGTTTTGCCCAGTTTGAAATTTTAGACTCATTTGCCATTACACTACAAAATCTTTAGCGAGATTATTGTCTTATTTTAAATTCTTGAAACAAAATTCTTTCTGGTACATTAATTTTTGTCGTGATCAAGTTATATTGATGAGTGTGTACTGGATAAATATGATATAAAAAAATAAATTGTATTAAAATGATTTTGCGACGAATTTGACTAAAAAAATGTTAATGTTCATGTTAATGAGGCTATGTAACATAACATAACATAACCAAACGCAGCTTTAAACGACAAAGCCGTTGGAAGGCAACTTTGGCTTTGACTCCTCTCGTAATTGTCCGGTGCCTATCAGTCAATTTTTGAGAAGGTTGCAATAAATGAATCTCAGGACCACCTTTGATGAATTATTGGATGGGAGAGTAGGGTAGGCCTTGGGCAGATGTCACATATGCAGCAAGTACAAGATAACAATTTTTCAATTAATGTTAGCTGTATTTTTGTACCTTTCTTTAGTCCGTACTTCTCGAAATGAGTGATCAAGTGGATAAAACGTGAGTATAATTTTTATAAAAAAAAAATTATGAACTCGATTCTTGTCAGTGATAATTACATGCATACGAACAGAGTTTACTTAGTTCACATCTTTAAGTAGTGACTACGGGTTCAACCAAACACTATAAAATGAATATATATTTAAAGAGTTATTTTTCTAAAAATATTTTTGGGTTTACAAATGGACCTTATAACAATTTTTTTTTGTTTTTGTTTTTTTGTTTTTTTTGTTTTTTTTGTTTTTTTGTTTTTTTGTTTTTTGTGTTGTTTTTAAATTTGATTACATAATTTACAATTGAGGCCCATAAGGAGATCCATGTCTAAGATAGTGCTTGTCTTTTGGGCCTATTGGAACCTATATTTCTTACCATAACAAGTGACCCACTAGGCCCATATAGAGGCTTGGGGAATGTTTGGCACGATTTACAATTACTGAACCATATAAGCCTCTTCTAAACATGCTATGATACTAATTTCGCATATTGGCTGCTATAAGATCAAGTATGCATCATTTCAGCATTTACTACTAGTCTACTACTCTAAAAGACATAACGACACAAATCAAGGATTTACTACTCGACTGAGATTTGAATTCGTGACGTTCTATTTAGGAGAGCCATAGTTATATTACTTGACCATAATATGTTTGGATACTAGTGATTATGTTACAATGTAATATCTGTTCATATGTACTTACACTTACATAACAACTAATGTTAGGCAGTTACGTTTCAATGACATGATGTTGGATTTGACCCTCCAAGCCTTCGTCGAACAACTATTGCAAAGTAAGTTATTAACCATATTTTGAATTGGTCAACTGGTTAATTTATGATACATGCATGATGAATCTTTCTTTAATTTGTTTCATTGTATGTATGAAGACACACTAATGTATACATGCATTTTGGTAACTAATTAAAATGATGAAGAAAAGTTGAATCATTACTCCCACAGTTCCACTTGAGAATCACATGTTGGCATGGAGGCACATGGTGATAACTGATAAATGTGAGAATACCCAACTTGCTATTTCATTCATTTAATGCAAACCCAACCTACACAAAATGCCAACTAAGGTACAAAAGGCATGCCTTTCCCCTCAAGCTCTAATATCCCGACTCGATAGAATAATGGAGAGCTAAACCATAATGACTCATCATCTTCTTATATAGAAAGATTAATACCTGGGGCTCACAATGCAACGAGCTTACCACATTGAGTCACATTAGGTACGGTGTTGCTTTCACTGTATTAAGATTGTCAGGACTCGATACAGAATGTCAACTAATAACAAAATTAGATGTGCACTAGTTAGATTAATGAGTTTAAACTCTAAACTTAAATCTTTTTCACCTTTCTTTTCCGAGACACATGTGCATGAGATAAATCACAGGATATGCTTCAACTGATCGACATTCTAACAGACCTTACTTGTACACTCATATTTACACCAAGTTAAAATCTATACTTGTATTTTCAAAATTTGGGTAAGATTCAAATTCCTAGCCCTCATTAGTTGGAATAATGCATCGAATTAGAGGATTTAAGCCATCGTCTATTCCTTGGACAAAACAAAAAAGCAGCAGACAAAATCCCCAAAAGTAACATGGGACTTGGTTATACTTTCTTAGGTCATTTCATGAAGCCACGCCTAAGTGATTGCTTCTGTCTTTTTCATCATTTTTTCCCCTCTCCATCTTAATCACGTTTCTCAGTACAGCGTGTTACACTTCACATCCATCACATTCCTCCAAGAACTTCAGCTGCGATATGATAGTATCCCATTAATCTAAATTCATTAGAAGATAGATAGACCAATAAAATCGACTCGATTAAGTTAATCGTTGTATTATACTTAATGCTATTCGAATTAGGTGTTAAATAACATATTATACTAGTCAAATTAGTCGTCGTTAGAGACATTATGTGCAATTAAAATAGCCATTAGCGGGAAGACACAGAGATTTATTATGTCAAGTTTGTCAGACTGTTGACTTGATAACTACAAGATTTTAAATTTAACTTCTAGAGAAATTATCGATTAACGTTATTGATTTAAGACGGCTATCAATAAGAAGCCTACTCACATTTGGATAGCGGTTTTAGGTGTTCCATGTCTCTACCTAAAAGTATTAAAACATCCTTAATTAGTGGGTTGGTTCCATATCTCTACCCAAGAGTATGAAAACAAACAAGGAATGGGGAAATTGTTTGTGTATTTTCACATTATAAAATATTAAAAAATAAACATAATTTCCATCTTCTCATGATACAATATTTATTTTAAAAAATAAACATAATTTCCATCTTCGCATGATGGAGCCGTCATAAAATAGTAGAAAGTTTTGCATAAAACCTTTTTTCCATGTTTGTAGGCAATAATGCAATGGATAGATGCGCCAAAAAGTAACAAAGATTTTTGGGTCCTGCGTCCTACAACTTGTGGTGCACCACCAAAAATTATAACTCACTGTTGCAAAAATCCCCGCCTAGGCCGCCTAGGCACCCGCCTAGACGCTAGGCGCTCCTAGACCGTGGCGAATTGATCCCTAGGCGTCCGCCTAGGTGGCCGGCCGCCTAGCGCCTAACTCGGCCGACTAGGCCGAGTTGGCAGCCGCCTAGGTCGAATTTGGCTGAGTTAACTCGCCCAACTCGACAGAGTTAGCCGAGTTAACTCGAGCGAGTCGGCATTGTTAATTTTATTATTATATTTATATGTATTTAAATTTATTTATTTATACAAGTAAGAGAAGGAATAGATATATATATGTAATATATAATATAATATATGACATACACCCACACACATGAATTAATTTTTTGTTTTTATAGGTCCCCGCCTAGAACCGCCTAGGTACCGCCTAGGCGCCGCCTAGACCGCTTAGGCGCTAGGCGCTAGTCTACCGCCCGACTAGCGCCTAGCGCCTACTGCAACCATGATTATAAGTTTAAAAAACACAACATTTTTACGTAAATATCGATTTTTTTACAATGTTATATATAAAAATGTCACTTTTAAAAATAAGAAATAATAATAAAAATATATTTATAACTTCATATGTAATAATCTAATTAGATATGAAATCTATACACTACGTAAAATATGAAGTAAATACAATTGTAATTAAGCTAGAATTTTTATTAATAATATCGATAAGTTAAAGTATAATTCTCTAAATACAAAGTGAGTTTTGGATTATCTACCAAGTCAAAAAGTGTATTAAAAAGTAGAAAAGCATTGACAAGCGATCGAGCTAGTGGTCGCCTCTATTCATATTAGCTTGCAGGAAGCATAACTTTGGAATCTTTCTGACGGTAATAATGTTACCGGGTATGTAATCTGAGTATTATTGAGTATTTGAATAGCGTTGAGTACAGTGTTTTGGTATTCGAGTACAGTATTGAGTGCAGTGCTCAGTGTACAAGTGTTGTCTAGCAAGAAGAGCAAGAAGTGTCAGAAGTCCCCCCCTCACTATGTGGTTGTGAGCCTTTTTATTCCTTTCAGTTCAGTGACCGTTGGACATCAATACCTGAGGTATTGAATGCTGAGGAGCTGAACGTCTGTCATCAATGCTGAGGAGCTGAACGTTGACCATCAATGCTGAGGAGCTGAACGTTGGGCATCAATACTGAGGAGTTGAACCGTTGAGCATTGATGCTGAGGGGTGAGGTGTCTTGGTGCTGCCAATAGTTCCGGGTCGGGTACCCAATTATCCTGTCACTTTCAAACAGGACTAATATAATATTGCAACATGTAGCTAGTGGCTCAGGTTGATCACGACCCATGCTGGATGCTGATGTGATGTCTGAAGTAATGGCGGAGGAATTGATCTATCTCTCCAGTGGAACTATGTCTTGATGGCCAGTTTCCTAACTTTGAAAACAGAAAAATTCACAAATCTAGTTAGAACCTAGATTATTGTACTGATTCAGATTGTCCTATTGTATAACTCCATTAGTATAAGTTGTATATACAATTAAATATGAACAACTTTTTAATTTTAAACTATGGTATTGTTGTAACATTTTTTTTTTCTATTTGTGTGAAATGTGAATCCACTACAACTTTATTCATATTCGAGCAGGCAAAAAACGACAGCTCTTGGAGATATATCCGTTCATGGAAATCTCACGCGAGCTTCATTTGATATGAACGAACTGACCCTAGATACCTTGTTTTTGATGTGTTTTTTTTGTTGTTTTCCTATGTACACATCGAAACTAGCTAGCCATGGATACATAAATGGATGTGTTCAATAGTACGTTAACATGCATGTTTTTTCATATCATCACTAGTTGCTGGTGGGGAAGCACAGGATGAAGCAATGATATGGATTGGACTAAAAGATGAAAATGGAAAACAAAAAATTCTATCGAAAACTTGTTCGACGCGCTCACTCCCTCTTCCCTTTTTTACATTTTCGATTTAAAATTTAAAAAATGTACAACTACATTATTAGTGTCATATGCATGACTCTTTTTTAAAGGATAACAGAGACAAACAGAACCAAACTACATAAAACAGGAGAAAAACACACCAATAATATCTTAAAATGAAACGGTTGTGGAGATAATAATAATAATAATAATAATAATAATAATAATAATAATAATAATAATTTTTTTTTCTTTATTGATCACAAGTTTCTTCGATCTGGTGTGAAGTGTTAAACCATACAGTAGTGAGACTAATTATATTTAATTATTTATGTTGGATAAGGATATTTTTAAATTAAATATAATTAGTCTCACTACTGTATGGTTTAACACTTCACACCAGATCGAAGAAACTTGTGATCAATAAAGAAAAAAATTAAGTTGAAAGAAATCATCTAAATATTACTAACAAAACGCATAATACAACTAAACATATAATACTATTACGTATCATACCAAACTTGATGTATTATTGTTGAATATTTTGTCGTTACATTAGTAGGTTACGTATCATACTATAGAAATTAGAAGTTTGACCAAATTATTACTTGGTACGTATGATTGTAAAGGAAATACGCCACAAAATTCG
>CP025654.1:1797285-1821079 GCA_003576665.1 Ipomoea trifida
TTTTTTTTTTTTTTTTTTTTTTTTTTAATATAGCTTTTAGAAAAAAAAAATGAAAAAAACACCTACAACTAATTATAGGATTAGATCAAACAATACCGGGTTAACTTTAGTTGAGTTGGTTAAGCGTTGGCCTGGTTTCAAACCCTTGTGAAAGTTATTTATTAACATTCTCGGTTTGAACTCAATAAAAGATTTGCAGTCACTTTTAAACTATATATACTCAGTAGTTCATACAAGAGACATCGATACTAATTGACTAGTATCTTAAAATTTTATCTCTAGACAATTATGTCTTGATACATAGATCAACAAGTTGATTTGATTAATTGAGGGAGAGTTAAAAACTTTGATACGTTTGCCATGCCAGAAATTATAGTAAGCATCCTAGCTAGGGAACTCATATAGATCATTGAAAGGCATTTTATATTTCATCCGATCCACTAAAATTTCAAGTCAAGACTCGTGTTTGCAATAATATTATCAAGTTTATACGTGATATGGACATACACATTTAATTATAATAATCTTCTTTTTTTTTTTTTTTTTTTAAATCAACTAAAAATATTTTATATACCAATATATTTATAATAGAAAAGGACTGGAATTATTCTATAACCTTTTCGATATAAAAGAGAAAACTTTTTGATCGGGATACCATTACACGCATGTGAAAATTCCACTCCTCAAATTTCGTATGACGACCGCCGTGATATGCTTAAAAGCAGTCTTTTATTACTAGTGCAACGTACGACCAAGTGTGAATATGTTATATTATTATATTATTGTTGTTGTTATTTTCAAATAGAAATTAAAATTAAAAAAAAAAAAAAAACTTTATGAACACCCAAAGTGCTGTTAACCTGATTTTTATATGTTTTTAATCGAGTATTGCGATTAGAATAATAGGTTAGTCCGGAAAAACTCTCGCCAAATGAAATTCTCAAATAATTTAACTCTTAATTAGTGGTCACAAGCTAAAAATCTAATTATTAATGCATACTAATATGATGATCGATCATTTTGTGATAGATCAAAGAAAATGGTATTTGGGGGCCTAGGGGTCAATTTATATCTCCTACCAACGCGTATTCTAGGAAAATGGTACGTAGTTGTATAACGTTTATATGTATCATCATACCGTGTACTATTTAATATGATGTGATTTGTAAAGATATATATAATCTAACTAGTTTATAAGACATCCAATCGCTATTGAATACGTTAATATTTTATGAAATTTTAATAATTATGTGATTAATTAACGTGTGATACATGATTGAATACGTTCCATAGAATTCTAATAACTATGTTATTAATTAAAGTGTGATACGTGTTCGTCGTTTAATATCTAAAAAGGGTTAATTAATAAGTAGATATAAGCTTATAAGTAGGGTAATAAATTAGCTTTTAAGTTGCATTATAAGGTCGGTCCACTCTATCTATCTTTCTAGCTTGTTTAGTACCTCAAAATTCCATTCTTCTCCAACAAGGACAACCATCCATTTTTCCATTCTCTCTAGCTAACTCAACACACCTTTTTGTCTCTCTCTCTCTCTCTCTCTCTTCAGTTCTCAAGCTATACAAGTAACCCTTTTGGATCAATAATAAAGCAACCTTTTTTTTTGTTCACATTCACATATACCAAAAATCTTGAAAACCCTTGTTTGGATCCATGTCTGAAAACCAGTTTTACCATGATCACACCGGGTTTAATCCGTTGTTCATTGGTGACGACGGCGATGATCATCGAAACCCTTCTCTGTATTCATCGAATCTCCCGCACCCAGAATTCGATCCTTCTTCTCCTTTCGTGAACTACAACGTTGTTTCCAGTTCGGGTTTTCCCACGTTGCTCTGGTCCTCTTCGACGAGGTCCGAGGTTGTCGGCCCTCCTTCCTCGGACCACCACGTTCAAGAATGCTCTAGAAAGAGCAGCGGTTCCGTTGGGCAGCCGCCGGCGTCTTCCTCCTCCAGTGAGGCCGCCGGAGGCGGCGGCGGAGGTGAAGAAGATTCTTCAAAGAGCGGCAAGAATCTAGAGGGTGTAGAGTGTGAAGATGGAGAAGACAAGTCCAAGAAAATGTAGGTTTAATTTAAATTATTTTTAATTTTATTTTATTTAATTTTCTGAGTGACGAGAAAAATCAAGAACGACTACTTTAGTCTTTATTCCGGACAAAGTCTTCTTCTAAATCATAAAGAGGTAAACCAATCTGGTCTATGGTTAAACTACAAAGAGATAAACAAGCCTGGTCTGTGGGTGATCGACTCAAATCAAGAAGGTCAATAAGTGTTTGCTTTAATCTATGTTCTAAATATCTTTACTGCAAGCAAGAATGCTGATTGATTATTTAACTGGTTTATATTTTAGCAGGCCAACGTGGATTAATTAGGTTAATTAATTAGTGTTAGTACTGGACAATTGGACATGATTAGTTCAAAGGTGGACTATTACCAGTCTTTTCAACTATTTTTAATACCAAAATTTAGGCGAAATTGCACTGAAATTAGCAGGAATTTTCTGTCTTAAATCATTCATTGTAATGAATATTAGTATATTACCTTTTGTTTTGGTTCTCCCCAGGCCACAATTCAATTATTTGGTTAATCAAGATCAAGTCTTGGCATGATACGCAGAAACCCTAATTTTGACCCATATATACAGTGGTGCAGCTATATATATGTTCATGAACTAAAATGGCAGTCCATTTTTTGCATATAGAAACTAGGTCTAATTTGCTGTTAATTCTTTCAGGAACAAAGGCAAGAAGAAAGAGGAGAAAAAGCAAAGGGAGCCTCGATTTGCCTTCATCACTAAAAGTGAGATTGATAATCTTGAAGATGGATATAGATGGAGAAAATATGGACAAAAGGCAGTCAAGAACAGCCCTTTCCCTAGGTTAGTTGGTTTAATCTTGTTCGCTTTCTTTTTAGTGAATGTGTAATACATTTTCCTTGTAATGATATAATCTAAGCTTAAGGTGGGACTAGTAAATGACTATAACGAGGTAAACCAGTTGCTTAAGTTATCCATAGCTGATTGACTCAAACTAAAAAGGTAAATAGACAGCTCCTTCTATAGAGTTGACATTTGAAGTCAACTATTCGACTAATTTAGCTGGGGTAACCTATAGTAATGGGTCGAGATTATTGATGATTTAAGTGAATGCCACCCATGGGAGATATTTTGTGTTAAAATTTTATGGGTATTTGATAAAATATAAATAATTTGTCAAGACCTTGTGGTATGGTGGCATCAAGTTGTAACCTCAGTGCAGGTGGTATTGATTATTTGTGTCTCAAGATAATATTACATTGTAATAGAGTCAGTATTATAATTTTGTTGCAGGAGTAATATATAGAATTTTAAGAAAACCCAAAAATTCTTTGGGAAGGTTAAGGCTAAGGCATAGGTTTTAGTCTTTGGTGATGTTAAGGTTTGAGTCCACATTAAATACCAAAAAGTAAGGAAAAGTATGAGGCAAGGTTGCGTGTAAGCTAATCACAATGTACTACGTACCATATAATTATATAGGAGCTATTACAAATGCACCACTCAAAAATGCCCAGTGAAGAAGCGTGTGGAGAGATCGCACCAAGACCCAACCACCGTCATCACCACCTACGAAGGCCAGCACAACCACCACTGCCCCGCCACTCTCCGGGGAAACGCCGCCGCCATGTTCTCTTCGCCGCCCTCCTTCTTTCCATCCTCAGCGCCTCCGCCGCCGCCCCACGTCCCACGGGACCTCTTCGCCCCCGCGCCGCCGCATTTCCCGGCTCCCATAATGTACGATTATCAGCAGAGCCTTATCGGCGGCCACGCGCCGCCGCAGCCGCAGTTTGATTACGGAATGTTTCAAGAAATGGTGGCGTCGTTGGTCCAAAAACAGGAACATAATAATCTTTGAGGGTTTTTTAAGGATTATTGGTGTTTTTTTTTTTTTTTTTTTTTTTGTTGTGTGTTTAAGTGTTGGTGGATTGGTGGTTGTGTAAGTGTTGATGAGCATGGATTGATGATTACTTTGAGAGCATTGACTTAGTTTGTTGAACTCATGATGAGGGTCTTTTCCATGTTCATGCTTAAAAGTAGGGAAATCTACGGTTTATTATCTATAAATTTATAAAGTTTTGTACTTGTGACTGGTGTGGATGGTAGTCGATACAATTCATATATGCTATTTTTAGTTATACTAATATTTTCACCCGTAACGCAATTGCATTTCACCTGTGTTTCACGTGCCTTGCATATAATTGATTTGTTATAATATTATAAAAATATTTGGATTGATATACAATTATATAAATTATAACAACTAATATTATATAGTGCAACCCACAATTCGATCCTTCTCCTTTCGTGAACATAGCCTCGACGACGTCCATGGAGTACAACATAACGACAACAACGTTCTTTCCAGTTCGGCTTTCCCCACGTTGCTCTAGTCCTCTTCGATGAGGTCCAAGGAGGTCGAGGTTGTCGGCCCTCCCTCTTCGGACAAAATATTTTATTATATATTTAGATAATAAATTACCAAGGACATTGACACATTGTGGTCCAGTGATACTAAGTTGCTCTTTCAGTATAGGAGGTTGTGGGTTCGATCAACTTCAAATTTGTAAAACAACCAGCATTACTAAGAAAGTTATTTGACTTATTTCTATATCTGACGGTAAGGAATGCTTGACCATTCCATTGATTTTTATTGTAAAACTTTTAGTCTAAGATTAATGAATTAGTTTCTTTATTTAAAAAAACTTCTTACATTATCATTAATACTAATAATCGATAAAAGACATATCCAAAGAACTAGAGAAGTCCTAAGTTGATAGAAGTTCCCTCGTATGTTCATTGTTCACCGTTTAAAGTGATACGGTTTTTCTACGAAATTTGGGAATATAATGAAGATTGGGAAATCGGATTATTAGTTATTGAAGTACGTGTTGAACGCCGAAAATATAAAATTAAACAACTGTTAACATAATGGCATTATTTCATTTCATTATAATCTTTTTGCAGGCTGACCTCTAATCTTTTTCCATGCTATAAGCCACACACATATCTACTAATTGTTATACCATTGACTATGTTACGGTCCACGGAACATTATAAATTTTGATTTAAAAATTATGTGTATATAGATAATAAATTATGTATATGTAAATAAATTGAAAACATATATTAATTATAAATACTTAATTAATATGTTAACGGCATATTATTTACCTGTTATTAACATATTATGTGTCTATAATTAAATATTATGTTTCTTCAATCTATTTACAAGCATATAATCTATTAATGGAAACACATAATATATTTACAGCATATATATAATCTGAATATTATTTGGATAAACGTCCACAATGCAATATGAAATTGGCCGATGATATAACTTGCCATATATACATACCTAGAATGGCATGCATTATTATTATTATTAGTATTATTATTATTATTAGTAGTAGTAGTATTTTTTGTTAATCACATGCTTCTTTAGACAAAAAAAAGTAAGGCACTATTTTGTAACATAGTAAGCTTATCAACCAATTTTGGTTTGTTTGAACACTATCTATTAGTTGTTTGACTTGGTTAAACAGTCAATATGAGTGTTTGATTAATTAATTTTCTATAACAGCTTATTACTCTACAAAGCTAAAATTCAAAAAGTTGTTCAAATCAATTTTAATTTCTGAATCAATTTTTTTGATAAAGTCATGTTACATGCGATTAGTTATATATCAACTAACAATTAATTTACCAAACATTTTTTTACAATCAGTTAATGCTATTAACTAGTCAAAACTAATATGGTTGGTATTGAAAGAGACTGATCATCTCATTCACACCATGGGTAGAATGCCATGCATTATTGAAAGAGCATGTAAACACTTAATCCTTTTCTGGGTTTGGGTGGAATTGAAGTAAAGAAGATAGAGCAGAGAACACAGCACATGCATGTATTAAAAAGGGAGCATGACATTGTTGACCTATTTTGTGAACACCAGTGAAAAGTCATGGAGTAATTATAGCCATGTAATTCTCAAAAAAAAGTTGAATTCATTATTTAATTGGATGCTCCCTTACCACAATTATATATTTGAATTTTTCTTGAGCCTATAAGCTCTTCATCACCTTACCAACTTATATTTATGAATAAGTGATGATTATCATAAATTGAGAATAAACGTGTAACCAAAGCTAGCATCAAGTAACCCATGAGGTATAAGACTGTCTCAACAATAACACAAATTATATTTTTTAGATTTGCTAGGTGAGGCCGAAGAGAGGGAGAGTATCTCGTAGTATTTGAGATTTTTAATTGACTTAAGAAGAAGAAAGAGAAAAAAATAAGCTGCTTAGCTAATTAAGTTTTGCGCACCAACATAGCCTATCGAGCGTGTGCACCGTGCCCGTTAGGCGCTTTTAGTGGCTGCCTACTGAGGCTCGAACCCGCCATATATGTGATATCTCTCTTGCAGTTGATTATATAGGTAAATCATCAAGTTAATTACGAAGTAATTTTGTGTGTTAGCCAAATCATTGACACGACATATCTATGGACATGAATCTCCAATTTTCCATGTGAGCAATTTCTTGGCATTTTCCATGTTAGAATAATTTATCAATCAACCATCTCATTGATGATTTATGGAATCCCAACAATCCTATCTAAAATTATATTATGGATGAACCTCGACGACTTTAACGAGTAAAAAATCACCAATGAGATAAATCAGCCTAAATTATCATAATTGACCAATTCAAATCGAGAAAACCAATAAGCATGTCTCATATGGAGTCCTCAATCAACCATTGAGTGGAAAGATTTAATTTTTTTAATAAGATTTTAATTTAGAACTTTGTAAATATATAAATCAACAAGTGTTGGAGGATCTTCTCATATAAGATTTGATAGTACCAATATTATTCAAGTGGAGCTTATTTCCCATTAAATAAGATTTGAATTGGAACGATAAAGGCCGGAAAGCTCATCTAAATAGTATTCGATAATAATCCGGTTATGAATTAATTGTAGTTATAGTAATTTTTTCTAAACACACCCACATATTATATAGTCGATCAAGTGATCAACTCAAATAAAAAAAGTCAATAGACAATGATTATCAAGTCGATTGTACAATCAACCCAGCTGATTTTATACCCATAATTGAAAAATTCTATCCACAACTTGATATGACCCACTTTTTTTTTTTATTGCATAATTTGTGCCTCTCTCTCCCTATATATAAAAGGCAACAACCTATTTGTCAGCATACAATGAGGAAAAAGATTATGTAAGGTAAAAAAGATTAAAATTAGGTAAGATGATGCCTTACTGGGATTATTCTCATTTATCATTTTTATTATAAACACATTTAAAACACAATCAATCTACTATATATAAACACATATATACACATATAAATTAGGCTATGAGTAGGTTAAGGAATCAAAAATCATAATCACAGATCAAGAATATCAGACAGAAGGAAATGGCCTCCATACCACGTTGTTTCGGAGCTTTCTATGTTGTTTTGTTGGCCATTTTCTTCACTGTAGGCAATGGTGCAAAACCCTTACCAGCAAGGTTCTTCAATGTTTTGGACTATGGTGCTGTTCCTGATGGAAGAACAGACAATGTTCAGGTAATTCATCCTTAAATCTTTCAATCACCAGAAGATTATAACAAGAATGTTTTTTTTTTTTTTTTTTTTCTGTTTTTTTTTTTTAAATTAACGTTTGAAACCAGAATGTTTATATCCTGAGAAATGAAGTTTCTCCTCTGTTTCTCTCTCTCTCTATATATATGTGTGTGTATGTGTTTTTGCATCACTGAGGCAATATTGAGACTAACTTGTAGGTTTTGATCTTCAAAAAAGTCTTTATAGCTATCACATCTGAGGACTAATTTGCAGGGCGTGTATATTATGTCGATCGAACTTATATAAAAAGTTAAATAATTTTTACACTAATTTAGGGGTGTGTATTGTGCCTATTGACACTATGTGTTAGACATATTGTGCTGATTGACGCACATATCGAGTATATTGTACTTACCAACACACTAGTGATGCGCCTAGTTGTACTAGCCATTGTCATTGATCATAATTGTTTTCACCCAACTTAAATTGGTCGGTTGCTGTCTTGATAACCACGAAACTGCATATCGACTCCTACTGAAAGCAACCTATTGACCTTTTAGTTAGCTATAAACAATATAGGCTACACACTTTCGGATACCAATTCAGGGTTTTCTCACCTTTTTTCTAATTGTGATTTAATGTGTTGTGATGAATTCATCAGGCATTTCTAAGGGCATGGGATGATGCTTGCCAATTTAATGGGAGGAGTAGAGTTTGGATTCCCAGTGGGGTGTACAAGTTGGGGTCAGTGGAATTTAGTGGACCATGCAAGGCATATCAATTGGCCTTCTTGATTAAGGGCACCCTAAAGTCTCCTACAGAAAGGTCTGAGTTCAACACAGACACTTGGATTGCGTTCAATTACATGAACAATTTGGTGGTGAAAGGTGGTGGGTATTTGGATGGTCAAGGTCACCGTGCTTGGCCTTACAATGATTGCTCCACCAACTCCCAGTGTGGCCCTCTCCCCGCAGTAAGATCACTCTAATTATACTTCTAAATTGATACAACGTCAATTTTTTTAAGTTAATTTTATGTACTGTGTATAATATCTGGTAAGTCAGATTTACATTTTGGGATGTACTAGTACTGTCAAAGCGGGTTGATCCACCCCACCACGTGCTTAATTTATATCGGGCTTCTGTGGGTTGGTCCGTTAAACCCGCGGACTAGGATTCATACACCCCTAGTTCGCCCCACCCACGTAAGCTGTTAACTTGGTACTCACATCGTTTCAAGTTTGATTTTTAGTAGTAGCGATTTATAACATTCTTAATTTAAATTGGTCAGTTGTGGTCCATCAAGACGGGATTTATAATTTTGTTTTTGTTTTTTTGGTAGACATTGACGTTTAACTTTGTGAACAACTCGAGAGTGACGCATCTGAAATCAATCAACAGTAAGAACACGCACTTCCACATCTTTGCGTGCAACGGTCTAAGATTCAATAAGGTCCGGCTGATGGCGCCGGAAGATAGCCCCAACACCGATGGAATCAAGATCGGATCTTCCAACGATATCCACATCACCAACAGCGTCATCCAAACCGGCGATGACTGTGTCGCCATGGTCGCCGGCAGCCGCAACATCAGGATCTCTCAAGTGACGTGCGGCCCTGGCCACGGCATTAGCATCGGCAGCATCGGAAAGAACGTCGGAGATTTGATCTCCGGCATCCACGTCATAAATTGTACTTTTATCGGCTCTGATAACGGCGTGCGGATCAAGACGTGGGCCCCGTCCATGTCGAGTTTGGTTTCTGATGTTTTCTTTGGCTACATTCACATGATCGATGTGAGGAATCCGATAATCATTGACCAAAATTATTGCCCCGGTGGCTGCGGCAACTACGTAAGTTCTCGAAACCTTAATTCCCACAAATTCACAAACAGAAGTTCGAGCCACCCCAACCAAGTTAATTTACCTTTTCACATAGTACCCAAAATTATAAGTTCGATTTGCAATAGATGCCACCTATTGACTTTCTTCATGTTAGTGAGTCGTCTGACTTGATTACCACATGGTTATAAGTTTGACCCTGAATAGTACTAGCCTTCTTTGTTTGAGTGGTTCAGCTATCTCGTTTGCCAGCTAGGCACCTGGTGGTAGCAAGAACAACTTATTGGGCATCCAGTGCTAACCTAGTCGATTGTTTAAGTGTCTTTTGCCCATTAGGTACTAATGACAATAAAAACAACTTATTAGCCAATGTGTACTTTGATGACTAGGGCACCTAGAGCCAATAAAAATGACTTATTGGCTTTGTTAATTTATGCTAGTCAACTATGTATCTTTTGTGAGTTAGGTCCCTCGTCACTCAAAAAACAAATCCATTTTCTAGCTTTCAATCACGATCTGTTATCATTTCTTTGTGGGTTTATCTTGTGCAGGGATCAGTGCACTCGAAGGTGCAGATCAACGATGTGACGTTCAACAACATTTGGGGGACATCGACGTCGAAGGTTGCGTTGGCATTGCAATGTAGCCCGTTGGTTCCATGCAAGGACGTTAATCTTGTGGACATAAACCTTAATTATTTCCTCCCCCGTGAAGGGCCGGCGCTGTCGAGCTGTATAAATGTGATCGGAAAATCCAAGGGGATACTGTCCCCGCCCGGTTGTTTGTAGAGTATTTCGTGGAATTTCATGATTGTTAATTTGAATAATGTACTTAGGACGTGTTGTCTTAGTTCTCGAGATTAAGGTGTAATTCTTTAGAATAAGAGAACATTTAGGCCCGTTTTGATAGATTATGTTCTCCAATTAAGCAATGCAAGCTTGTTTAGTAAACAATGTGCTTAAACCATAACCTATGAAACCCAATAACTATATTATGTGCTTCTATATCCACCTGTTGTAGAGAGACAAAATCCTAAGCTACAAATTATCTTTGAACACCAAATCAGACAACCTAAAACCATAGACCACGTATTTTTGGCCACCAGCAAAGTTGGTCTAAATAAAAGGACCAAGACTAAAAGTCTGTTTAGCCTACTAACTTGTCAAATTGGTTAGATCAATTCACAAAATCAATAAAATTTTATTAAGAAAAGTTAATTAGCAATTCATTGAATTTCAGCAACCAAAATCATAGAAGATGATCGAACTCTATTTCACTACAAATCCAACCTAAATAAAATAAGTTAAATGATCAAACGTTTGGTGATGACATTTATTTATTAATTGTTACGTGTGACTTTCAGTGCAAGCAGCCTATTGATTTATTAGTTTGTGTCAATAAACTGTATATAACATACATGGATTTATCTTTTTGTAATCTTTTATCAATTAAGATCAAAATACGGGATTTGCACAATGTTCACCGTAGGGGCATTGGATAATAACAGTGATGGGTCATGTTCTCACGCGGACAGTGCTTTCCTATGGTCGTGCGGTCACTCACCATTAGTTACACATAAATACACGACAAAGTGTTTGACAATGCACCATTAGGTGTGGACTAGTGCGGTGCATTTTTTGATGTGTAATGCATTTCATTGTGGTGCATTTCTCAACACTGTGTGGTACATTTATGCATATTTGATAGTGAATCCGCACCGATTACACAAGAAGCACCGTCCATATTTAAATCGATATCTAATTGTGATTTTCCTTTTATCACCCCAGAAATAATTGTAACCAAAAAAAAATTATTGAAAATTTTCTATTTTGACATAAAATGGGCGTGAATACCATTAAGCACGGCAATGAACATGAGGGCACAAACTAGGGAATTTCGGGCGAGCGCAAGAAAAAAGGCCGAGCTGCATTGTGGGGATTGCGCCCAAGAAACGCATAAAGGCATCGTTTTGGACGGTTCGCAGCCACCCCTTTTTAGAATTCCTCCTTTTTCTTGGCGGCAAAAAGTGAGAAAGAAAGCAAAAACCCTCGAATAAAGTGAAATTCCACTCTATTTGCAACCCAAGAACACTGCGAGAGAAGAGAGCAGAGCTTGTGGAGATGGAAGACAAGGCTGTTGTTGCTGCAGAAGCTTTGGCGACGAGGCAGCAGAAGCAGGTTCTGCTCTTCTACTGTGTAGAGATGGAGGACGTGGCTCGCAAAATCGCTTCTGAGTCTCCTTTCATTCAGCTCCAATCCATTAACTGGAGGTACACCCTTGTTTTCTTTCCCTTTTTTCCTTGTTTTGATTCTTTCGTGTTAAAGTTTCAATCTTTATCTGGGATTGGTGTCAAATGTGTCTTCCTTGGAGAGATTCCACCTCTTTGTAGAATGGGGAGTTGATGGATCAAGAGATAAGGGTCAGTTCAGTTGGTTCTTGGGAGGAAGAGAAAAGGGCAAAAGTATTGCTCATTGGTTCTGCACTATACCTCTGTTCTGTGAATTAATGCAATCACAATAAGGAGCAAAAGATATTTATTTTTAAAAAAATCAAATTAAGGACACTTGAAGGTGCCATTTTTGACAAAAGTGTAGTTCAATGTCATGAGTAGGATTAAAAATTAGGTCTTTAGAGGTTGAGTGGAAGATTGATTTGGTGTTCTAGGGAAATTTTAGGCCTTTAGAGGTTGAGTGCAAGATTTATTGGTATTCTAGGGAGATGATAATACTTGGTTGTAGAAATATGTTTTTGCCTTTTGGGTTCTCATAATTTAATACTCTGCATCTTATTTGGATATGTATTCATAAAGATTGATGTATGTTTTTTCAGGAGTTTTGATGATGGCTTTCCAAATCTATTTATAAACAATGCGCAAAACATCAGAAGCCAACACGTTGCCTTTCTTGCGTCATTCAGCTCACCCGCAGTGATCTTTGAACAGCTTTCTGTCATATTTGCACTACCAAGGCTCTTTGTTGCCTCCTTTACGTTAGTGTTGCCGTTCTTTCCAACTGGTTCCTTTGAGAGAATGGAAGAGGAAGGGGATGTCGCAACTGCGTTTACCATGGCAAGAATATTATCCAATATTCCCATATCAAAAGGTGGTCCAACCAGTTTAGTTATCTATGACATCCATGCCTTGCAGGTTAGTTTTGCTATTTAAGCTACTTACTTATTCGATATTTGTTTCTATTCATGTATGATACTTTATCTCCTATGATTGAGGGCTTTTCTTGATTCCATTGATTCTTTCACTTATACCCATTTCTTCATGGTCATATTGTATTTTTTGGCAAATGCACATATAATAAATTTGGAATTTCATTCACTTTTACTAGTCAAAAGTTTCAAATTTATCCAATATGCACTATATCTTGTATGTTTGAGGCTGCTATATCTTTTATAAGCCCAAAGCTATGACGTTTCTTCACCTCATTAACGGTTCTCATGTGCTTCTCTGACCTACTCTCTGTTGTCTCTTTTTCTGCAGGAGAGGTTTTATTTCGGGGACCAAGTCTTGCCTTTGTTTGAGACTGGAATTCCCTTGTTGAAGCAACGGATTCTGCAGCTTCCAGAATCTGATAAGGTGGGTGTTTCAAGCTCTCACATTATTTTTTGTTGTTTGTCTGATATTGATGATTGGATTCACATCGGTGAAGCTTATACAGAAAGGATGAGTAACAAACGTTTTCCTTTATGCAACAACAATTGCATTGGTATTGCTTTTACATCTTAGTAGTTTTTGTTTTGCAGATAGTTGTTGCGTTTCCTGATGATGGAGCTTGGAAGCGGTTTTACAAGCAATTCGGCAACTACCCTGCTGTTAGTCTTATATTCAGAACTCTTTTTTCTTTTTTCGTTTTTTCCTTTTTCTTTTTACTTCAAAGAATCGAAGATATAGTTCTTTTAAATTTTTAGCACCATCTTCAATGTTTGGTATTTGAAAAATCTTAGGTTATCTGCACAAAAGTTCGTGAAGGTGATAAGAGAATAGTCAGGCTAAAAGAAGGCAACCCCGATGGTTGCCATGTCATCATTGTTGATGACTTGGTGCAGTCGGGAGGTACCCTAATTGAGTGCCAGGTATTCCTCTCCTTAATGTAGTCGTGTCAAAGTTTGAATCACACCGAACGGTTTTGGTAGTTTGGCTTTTGTTGTGCACGGCATTGAACAAAATCTCGTAGGCATTGGTAACAGCTTAGTTTTAAAGCACTAAATGATGTAGAGATATGCTATTCGGTAGAAGATACTATCCTAGATTACGACTTTTAGCGGGGTGGATGATATGGTTGTGGTATCATATGATAAATAATAGTCTCGTATTGCTGCTCTTACTCGGCTCTCTTTGGCCCTTCCAGAAAGTTTTGGCAGCCCACGGGGCGGCTAAGGTGAGCGCTTATGTCACCCACGGTGTTTTCCCTAAGCGGTCATGGGAGCGCTTCCTTCACAAGGACGGAGGTAACCGTCTAACCGTCCATACTTTGGTTTTCTAACATCGGTTTCAGCTTCTCCCTCGGTCCTCTAGTTTTACTGATTGCAACTGTTGTGATTCAGGACGGTCAGAGAAAGCGTTTTCCCACTTTTGGATCACGGATTCGTGCCCCCATACTGTAAAAGCCATTGCAAATAAAGCTCCCTTTGAGGTGTTGAGCCTAGCAGGATCCATAGCTGAGACTCTTCAAATATGAATTGTGACCCTCTGGTTCTCTGCCATAATTTACAATTGGAGTTTAGTTCAGGAACAATGAAAAACTTCAAAATGTTTTAGTGCTTGTGATGCAACAACTCACTTCTGAAATGCTAAATTGCTCCTTTTATCTCTTGCTTTTCTTTGTTTCATTTAATAAATATTTGTATTGGAATTTCTATCGTGTGATCAATTGACACCGATGTTTTTTGTACTCCGTATTAAGTATAACCAGGCCAACATTTGCTCCCCCGCGCTCGACCAAGGGTCAAGTAGGGGGGCGATGCGATGCGTGACGCCCAAGCAGACGTGCCCTCGGCCTGACGGCTTTGGGCACGAGATTTCTGTTCTTGTTGAGCTCATCTTAGGACATCTACGTTATCTTTTAACAGTTGTGCCACTGTCGTTCCCCAACATAGGCACTGTCGTCTAGGTAGCATTCCTCAACGACGTCGTTGCCGCACAAGGTGCACGAAACGCCTTCGTCCCGAGCTCCTATTGGAATTTCCAACGTGTGACACCGATATTTTTTGCATCAAGTATAACCAGAAATAGGGGTAACCTCCAATTGAATTGGTCAAACAGTTAAGTTTAACTCTCAAACAACCAGATGTAATCTAAACATATAACTCTTATTTTACTAGACTTATAAATCAGAACATTCAAGAACTCATTTTATTTAATCATTTGATTGAAACAAACAAAAAGTTGGATAAAAAATCCTCTACATTCATGTCATAAATACAATCAGTTTCCTTGAGAACATGATACAATAATTGATTCCAAAGATGTAGGGTCTGTTTGTCTGCAATTTATACACTTGAGGTAACAGCCCTATTCCACCCTTCTCTAAACATTGATTTATACAATAAGTAAAACACACCACAAACCAGTTCTGATGACCCCAAAGCTTGAGCACAAAGGACAGTAGAGATTGCACAAATCGCTCGCCCGAAGAAACCACAGTCAGTTATCGAATTTGCTCTACAAAACGTAAAACGCTCCCTCTGCTTCTTAATCGTTTGTACAAAGCGCCATGGAGTGTCCTTTGTACAAAAACTAGACACCGAGCACAAAGCCAATCAAGGTACTCCCCCGCTGTTCCACTAGTAAGTTTAGTATGTACGTTTTTGGAATACATATTAACAGTTAGAACCCACCGACATTGTTTTCAAGCGTGAATGTAGGCTTCTCTTCAAGACTATTGCCCTTGGGACTATCAAGAGAATCTCCCGAGTAGGACCCATCGAGATGGCGGATAAAAATATTTAGGTTGCTGGACAGCAAAGGTTCCTAATAAACCCAAGAACGACCCAAAGTCAATAAACAGTACGGGTTAGAAAGGGTTGAGTGGATTCACAAATGTGTAGATTATGTATAGATTCATAAACAATTATCGTTTACCTCTTCAGCTGGCTCTTGGCCCTCGGACTGGAACAGAATCGGGCGACACCATTTGTCTTCGTTCATTAAGCTCGAGTTCTGAAAGTGAGCAACTAAAGCTGCTTTTCCCTGGATTCTCGCATAAGCCAATGAGGCAACTTTTTCGCTATTAAACTTTTCCCACTTTTTCCCATTGAATACCTGCACAAATGTTTCGAGTTGAAGCAATTATTGTACCCATAAGAGATGTTAAGCACTTCCCGACAAAGAGAGCACAATCTCGCAGTAACTAATTCATTCAAACAATCGAACTCTCTACAAGCAAAATTTTCAGTTTTTCGCATTATTAACACTCGTTATAGTTAGGGAAAGTTAGGGAAAGAAGATTAACCTCGTAGAAAGAGATAATACTTTGAGGAGAGACCATGTTGATGAAAGCATAGCCAACATTACACTTGTTCTGGAGCCAAAAAAGAAGGGGGGGGGGGGGAGGCAACATAATTAGTTACTGTATTTAATTCAAAATTTCCCGGAAGTATAAATACGGAAATAATAGTTATGCTTACCTTGAAATCAATAGGCAAGTAGAGGAAATCATATGAATTTTTATGGGTTTCATCAATTGCTGTGAGTAGCATCTTTGAAGTATATCTTTTAGGAAGAAAAATAAAACGTTAATAATAAACACTATTATGCGATTCTAAGTTCCAAGACGAAAATAGAGATACTCTTACTTGTTTGGGATGTTTTTAATCATCAAAGTAGTCCTGGGATCTTCCCCGTTCATGATCTTCTCCAAATCAAGCTGATACTGTTTTTTGTTATCCATCTGGTTCGCACTGTCAATTCTACGACTTCGACCACGTTCAATCAACCCCTCGCCGTTACTCGACCCAATTCCCCCATAAGAACCGCTTCCAAAAAATATTGGAACATTTCTTGACAACGGCATCATTCTAGCACTAGGAGAACCGCTTTCAGTAAAACTACCGGCAAAAGCAACACCCATATTCATTGCCCCCGGGGAACCCATACTCATCACATGGCTTCCGTTATTATGACTAGAGCTTGCACTGCTAAACGAAACCGGGCTTATATATGATGTTTCGGGTGACTCGGGGAAAAAACCAAAATGCCTCTCCAAGGGAATTCCAGACGGAGCAGATCCCACGTGATGCTGTGATCCAAGGAATGGGCCCTGTCTACGGGAATAAGGATAGCCTTGTCCTTGTGCATTAGATACAAACGGTTTCCCCATTGATGATGTCGGCCAGCCAGAAGATCCGTTACGCTCCGAGTGAATAGGCGGACTTCCCCAAAGAAATTGAGGACCGGAAAGCGTTCCAATTCCAGATGGCTTCGAGTCGCCAAGAGAGATGGATCCCGAGCTAGAACTTAGTTTGTTCTCATTCAACGAATAAGAATGATGATAAGCTACTCCTTGGGTCGACCTAGTATTATTATTACTAGTTACCTGATTTACATGGCTAACCCGTCCAGGCTCTTTACCAATAGGTGTAATCTTCACAGGGTTCGAGAGGTGGGAGGGAAGGATCGAGGCAAGCCCCGACATATGATTGCCATTTACAGGGCTAAGATTTCTCAAACCAGGAGATTGACTGAAATTATGCAACGGATTCGGCTCGACCGGACTGCCAAAATTTGGCCAGCTGCCTGTTAGATATTGCCATCACGTCAGCTTATATACCACACTAGTCATAATTACGAGCAGAGCACAAACTATCAAGAACGAAAAGTAAATACCTGGCGGAGAATTGGCAATCGGTGAACCAACTGAATTCCTAAACGTTCGAACATCATCATGTTCCAGCTCTAGGGTCAATTGTTGCATCAAGCTATTAAATACAATAAAACAAAACGGGGGGGAGTAAATCAGAAGTCAAGCATATGGCTCCAAAATGCGGTTTGCATTGATGTAATATTGACTAGTAACGGATTTCAACATGCTCATAAAAATAACTACACGACGGTCCATATCCCAGAAAGTATGGCTAGATTCAAACAAAATCGTGCAATCCATAACCAAATGCAAGTGGACTAAAAATTGATATAAATGCATACTTTCGACGGGCTCCGCCGGGCCGACTAGGTTCAAGCTTTATCCGCTTCCCAGCAATGTCACTCCTATTTAAAGCTTTAAGAGCTGCCTCAGCAGCTCTAACGTCATAGAACTCAATGAACTTATGGTGTCGCTTATGTGGTGTCTCCCTTATCTGCATTTTTTAACAAGAATGTCCACAACACATATTTTCAGATAAAAAGAGTTTGTATAGACCGATAACATCAGCAAAATATAGCAAAAGTAGACATACGAACCTCTTTGACTTCCCCATAAGTCCCAAATATTTGACGAAGGTCTTCATTAGATACTGAAGGATCCAAATTGAACACAACAAGAGTTCCTTGGTTAATGTCTTTCTCCGATGGATTTTCCTGGATGTGGCAACCAAAACTATTAATCAACCATATTTATTACGGAGTATTTTTTATATATATTTTTTTAAAAAGCCCTCTTAGTCCACACCTTTGGGATTGAAAAATGAATATCAAGTTTTCTTCGCCGTAAAGGCTTATTTTGCAGAGCACGCATAGCAGTTCGAGCAGCTCGGATATCATAGTAAGAAATCATCACAAATCCTCGGTGCTTGCATGCAGTATATAAGGTCCTGATATCGCCATATTGCTTCAAGGGAAAACCAATAATTCAATAACTATTCAATGAATCAGGACGAGAAGTGCCTGATGCTAATATAAGAACAGCCAATCATTTTCAATACTGTAATAAGCGGGGAGCATTTTAGCGAGGGTAGGTCGAGTTAGAGACAAGAAAACAACTGGCAGACGTAAATGTACCTCGAATAGAGATCTTAATTCGCTGTCTTCTACATTGCTGTTAATGTTTCTAACAAACAATGTCCTCGAAGGGTGCTCTCCGTACGGGTGTTCCCCAGCAACGGTTCCTACACCGTTTGAATAGCCATAAGGTGCAATACTGCTTCCAGGAGACATGCTTAACTTGGCAAAGCCGTTAAGTAGATTTTCTTGGGACTCGGATTCCATTTCAAATCCTCCCCCGCCAAAGAGATCGTCTTCTAACTCCTCCAGCTGGGTAGGCAGCTCGTTCAAATCAAAATCATCCATTATGCCCGCTAACAGTTCGTCCTCATCCCCGGGAAGAAAGTTCCCGGGTGGACTCGTTTCATCTTCCAACGGGAATTTACCTCCATCTTCTAGATGAAATTGACTTAAGTTAGGCGAGCTATCATCAATTGATTGACCACACTGCTCTGTCTTGTTCGAGATTACTGCAGGTAATCAAATTAAACCCTAAGAAATAATCCAAAACGAACGACAATATACCAAATGGAAACATAAAGCTTGTACAAACATTTTTCATGAGGAAGAACGGGCAATGAGCTCGAGAACAAGCTTGCATCAGTCGAGGCATGGTGTGCCGCAATTCCAAGGGGGATAGACCATGCATTTCTCACTTTCCCTGAGATGAGATGTTTGCTAATGTAACTTTACACAACGAGATCAAACAAACAAAAATGCAGATATGCCCACGCTTAGGCTAAAAACCATACCTAGAGAGTCATCTAAAACAGGATTCTTCGAAGGAGACTCCATTTCTCACTTCCTAAACAAAAACACATATCCAGACTATAAAAAGATTGTAACTTTAACAAAATATACACATTCAATTGGAAATTAAGAACAAGCAGTAAGATAAAAGAGCAGCAGACAGCAGTCAATTAAAGTGCAATAACACCACCGACAACAAACATAAATGAGGTCTTCAGACTTCAGAGACATAACAGATTGGGACAATCATAAAATCATCATTATAACTCAAATCAGCAACTACAAACTGTTTATACTGAGATTAAGAAACTATGGGTAGCAGAAAGTTAATTAAAAAAAAAAAATCAAGCTTTTCTAGTTTTCTATCAAACCCACCATCAGCAAGAATAATTCAATATAAACAAATAAAAAAAATTAAAAATTAAAAATTCTGTCCATAAAAATCCAGTGTCATCTATTGTATCAAATTGATCAATTCCTGTAGCACTTAACAAAGAGATAAACAAGTTTGACTTCACCAACCATTTGCAAAACCAACCAGAATTTTACAATAAAAAAAGTCCAAACCCAAACCCAATACCAGAAGATTACAACCAAAATTACAAAACCAAATCCCATA
The DNA here is from genome assembly GCA_003576665.1 of Ipomoea trifida. Classification (NCBI taxonomy): domain Eukaryota; kingdom Viridiplantae; phylum Streptophyta; class Magnoliopsida; order Solanales; family Convolvulaceae; genus Ipomoea; species Ipomoea trifida. The sequence continues at coordinate 1,817,064 of CP025654.1, forward strand.
TTCAGCAAATCCAAATTGGGTATAGTCATAACTCATAACTCAAACCCCCACTAAAAATTTGGAGAAAAATAACCACAAAAAAAACCTGGAAAAAAAAAAGAGAGAGAGAAAAAGATATACAGGAAGTACCTCATAGACACACACACACACAAAAACAAACAAGTCTGGACACTTTATAGCAAAATCAACAACTCCCAAAGCTCAAATATAATAAGAGGGGGAGATGAAAGGAGAAACGAAGACCAAAAACAGTTCCGTAGAAGCAGAGAAATTGTTTTCTTATACTCTTTCACTTCTCTCCCGCCGGAAAACAAGTGCAGAAAGCAGAGAGAGAGAGGGGAGTAGAGAGAGAAAGCTGGGTTTAGATATTAAGAAAAGAGACGAAACCCACAATTGAAGAAGTCCCAACACATCATACATACAAAGGTTAAGGCGCACAGGCAGAAGAGGAAGTGGAGTATGATTGGAGGAAAAGGACTAAATCGAGTATCTGTATCTGTAATAATCTCTGTATATATATATATATATATATATATATATATATATATATATATATATATATATATATATATATATAAACAACATTTATATTTATATATATAATATAATATAACACAGATAATGCCGTAAAACATGTACACTACTTTATGGAATCCCAATAAATAAAAAGGAAATTTGTTTAATGCTAACCATAAAAATAAAATAAAAATCTTCAAAAAAGAGGGTAACATTTTTATACACAAAATTCTTAATAAATAAGAATTAAATGTCGTGTCGGACAGTTGACTTGGTAACGGTAATGTGTTAGGTTTGATTTTTGGTGAAAACTGTCTATTAATTTTCTTAGTTTGAGTCGATCAATTATGAGAAATCTAAGTTGGTAATTTCTTGTAATCATTTGCCAGTTAGGGTTACAATGCTTCTTTTTTTTTTGGTGAGCGGGAGGGACACCAGGGCGTCGAAAAAATTAGCGACGCCTACAGGTCGCTAGTTAGGGTCACAATGCTAACTTCATCTAAAGCATGCATTTGATTTGAGTAACCGATGTGGACTTTTTCGTAAAATAAAAAATATTTAAATGTGGATAAGACCTTATTCATATGGATTATAGGGATTCTTTGGTATTCAGGAATCTATTGTTAAATTAGGAAAATTCTTCACAAATTCAATGCTTTCATTTTACCTCAATTGCTGACCTTCTTAAATGTAGATATAGACTTTTAATTTCTTTATAAAAAGTTGTAGCATTTCAAATTAGATTTCTAAATTATTTAAAATTAATTTAACATATTTTATATTAGTACTAAAAAACGTAATCTAAATTATTTCAATTAAATCATTATAGACAAAGATATAAATTAAATAAAATATCAAAGTGACGACTTACGAGATGTGTATCTTTCTTGAACTCAAAATGTTGTGTTTCCTTCCAATTTTTTTTGTACAATTAATTAGGAACTGATTTGACTACAAAATAAAAACCAAATCTTTCCTAATTTATATTAATTTTATTGTAAACAACTAGCACAATATAATATATTTCATATTTCCTAAATATGGAATGTTACATTCATTAAAATTATATATATATATAGTCAAGTTCCAATGCAATCATACCTTAACGTGCGACTGGTGCGGTTGCACCATTAGATACGCAAAAACACACTAATAGTAGAAAATGCACAACAATAAAATGCATCATACCTCACTACACATAATGGTGCGTTTTCGAACACTGTGTGGTGTATTTATGTGTATTTAATGGTGCGTTTTGTGATGCATTAGTGAATTTCATAGTTGTGCATACCAAATGGTGCGGCTGCACCAACCGCACGTTAAGACCTGACCGCATTTGAGCGGAAAGCTAATATATAAAAGCGGATATAATATTGTAAATATGCATGTGTAACATTTAGAATTTAATGCGCATGTGCAGACAAAAATATAAATAAAAAATTGTTGTATTTGAATTTGGCTGGAAACCTGGAATGGATGGAAGAGTTGAAGATAAGAACGAAAAGTTGTCAAGTTATTTGGGGCTTCAATTTATCACCAAATTACAGATAGATGTTGCCGCAATTTTGGGATGTAACCATTATTGGTGCAATATTTTTTGTTTTTCTCTTTCCAACAACAAAATCGTGTTATGTAAAATTTAATTACTCCGTATTAAGTATTGTTATGTGTTTAAAATCTGGTCCAAATATAATCTATTAGATTTTTTTATATAAGTACATTTAGGATATGGTCAAACACCTTGTACTCAGAAGGCATATATGTGGCTCTCCCTGAGGGAATGTCACAATATCGAACTCGGTGATATGGTATTGACTCTTTGAACGGTTACAAATGGAGAAAGTATAAGACAGATACTACCTTATAATAGAGTCAATAGTACTAAAAAGAATAGATATCGTTACGATTTTGAAGTGATATTTAATAATACATATATATATAATTGAGTTTACTTAATAGTTATTAACGAAGCTCCATTATTCATGGAAAAGATCAAGAAAGGGGTCCAAAGAGATATATCTACATGTGTAGTGGTTCTAAAGAATGAAGGTCCCCCACTTTCCTTATTTTACTTGTAGAGAGTCTAAAGGGGCAAGATAGGAAAGATCATTGTCTTGGACCAATTTTCTGGGATTAATGTGTTAAAAAGTATTTATTCAATGAAATTAAAAGTGTTGTTAAACATGTTATTCATGAGATTAAAAATGGCATAAATTGATTGAAGATAACTCCTATAACAATTAAGTTTGAATTATAAGTTCCAAAGAACATAACACCGAATGGCGAAATGGCATTGGACCCATGGTTGATATTGTTAGTGCCGCATTATCATAATTTTTGTAGTACTAGATTTGATTATTATTTCTTATAATATAAAATAAAAATCACTTGTTCTCCCTGTACAACAAAATTTAAGATGACCTTTATGGACAACTCAGTTTGTCACATGAGTGAAGTTGGGGAAAATACCAGAAATCAAGTCTTATCAGCCTCTGTGTTCAGTTGAGTTAAATTTAAAGGGGTAAAACACGATAACTATTCCCTTAGAGTAATAAATTATTTGAACCTCCGAATTGATTAATTTTGATGGGTCTAAGAGTATTATCCAACAAATAGGTTATTATTATTATTATTATTATTATTATTATTATTATTATTATTATTATTATTATTATTATTATTTTATGGTAGGAGAAATTTGATGGGTGAAGGGGTTGGTGGAAAGACCAAAGGAGAGAATAACAACATACAGCATAGGAGTAGAGGAAATCTGGGTTTTTTTAAAATTTTTTTTTAAATATTTTTTATTGTAATAAGATATAAATAAAGTTGGGAGAGAAAAGTAGCAATTGATATTTGATAATTGATTGGTTGAAATTAAAACCTTTTGGCCTTTATTTTTTTCCAAACACAGCAGTTTTGATGGAGGAGAGTGTCCTCATTTTTATTCCATTCTCCTTTGACCCTCCATCTGGAATTTCACTCATATTTCTTTCTTTCTTTTATCTAAAAAAAACTTGGATTGATAGAATCTCAATCAATCACCAATAAATGACAAAACTCTTGGTAGGACATAACCTCTTTTGAGGATATTGTTTTTGTGTTTATCAATTTTATAATGAAATCATACTATAAAATAGTCCCACTAAAAACTTGTTTTAACATAATAATAATAGTATTTACACCTGAACGTTAGTGTATAATTTAATTATCAATTTAAACTTTTAGGTAAAACAAAATATATTTTTTGATTTACTATAAGAGTCATACTCATACTATGATTCATGTGTTGTTAGGACTTAGGAGTACATCAAAAAGTAAATCAATATTAGACACAAACTCACGTCACGCATAATATTGAATTGTTGAATTTACTGCATGATAGGGACTCGTATGCTTATATCTGAATATCATTCGTGCCATTCGTGAGTTGATTAGAAGGGACATGGTATTATTGTAGTCCGTGACATATTCATTGAGAGACAAGTTTTCCTGCATAC